>JAUCNQ010175214.1:0-15147 GCA_032352715.1 Bougainvillia muscus
TTTAACCAATCACAGAAGCCATGACAGTTCATTTCGCCCGCAACGATTTTTCATGTAAACGAGTCCTTAGAGAAAATTTGCATATGATCATTCACAGATTTTCTCTTAATGTCAAATAATCTTATGGTTATGTACCTTATCGGACAAAAGTGACGAATTTTTTGCAAGGTGACGAAAATTATGTCCGACGAAAAATTTAGTCCAAATCTAGATTTTCAAAATGTGCCGGATTCTTTGTTTTCACTAGAAAAACAGTGCATTTGTTTTATTCCCTCAGTTATTAGTTAAGACTATGAGTGCATTTTGTGTATGTTCTTCTGGTAGAAGAACAGATACAAACAAGGAAGACAAAACATCATGCTCTGAACGACTCTAAATACCCATAATTACAATTTTAAGTTGTTTTTTTGTTTAAATGAAAATTCAATAATGGACTAAATTAATCGTCGGACAAAAGTGACGAAATTTTGGCAAGGTGACAAAAATTTTGTCCGACGAAAATTTTGTCCGACAATGTTTTGTCCGATAAGGCAATCCGAAATAGATAATGATCGACGTATACATCGAAATAGATAGGATCTGCGTATACATTATTTCTCCTACCCTTTCAGGGCCGGATCCAAGAGTAATGTGTATTTAATACCTCGTATAAGGGCAAACATTGACGGGATATAGAGATCGTAGCGTCCTAAAAAAGAAGGAAAAAATCGTTTGTTTCATGCTTTTATTTTCCAAATTTCCTTCAATTCTTCAATTAATTTATGAACTTGGTTCGTTGAAAAAAGCAGCCTATAACTACGTCTTCTTTCGTTTTTACCCTTAAAGAAACTAAAATTTATTATCCTCAAAAGTAGGTTTGCACCTTTATCAAAGAGAAAAATCGGAAAAAGTCTGAAATATTCCAGTTAAGGGCGCAGCGCCCTTATACGAGGTATTAAGGTAAAATTTCTTTGAAATTTAAATGGTCTGGTGTGACCATTTAATAGGTATTTTAAAGGGTTAAAACCACTAAATAATGAAAAGTCGACCAAATGATTTTTAACCCCATTTTAATTCTCTCTCTAAATTAAAACTCGTTAATTCTTTCACCACAGGAGAAAGGCTTTTTTACACACTAACTAATCAAAAGCTTACTCTGTAAAAATGGAATCTGTTCTCAATCTAGTTTTGTAGACGACAATGATGTCATTGTTGACAAATACGAAGGGTCTTAATGATAAATCGATTATGAAAATTATCAGACTAGGGTGCACTTTAATCCTGATTTCTTATGGTGCCAATGAAATGGTTTTAACAACATGCTCCTAAATTCTTGACATATGTAACATAATTTTAACCGCTAATTAAAAACTAAAAGAATACAACGATTGAGACCTCTCTTGAGTAAAGAAATGTGATAAAAAAGTGTGCATATTTTAAATCACACTTCTCCTGAACTGTATTGTACCCAGAAATGGTAATACAAACTTAAACAAGTTTGAATGACCATAACATGGATAAAATAATATGAAGAAAATTCAAAGGCACATTACCATATTTTAAACTAGACGATTTGTTATCAGATCTTAAAGACTAATTTCTGCTCAGGGTTTGTGTTGTGTTCAATCTTTCTGTCATGTTGGAACAAAATTCTTTCCCCAAAATATGCCTTAACCAATCAGTTTTAGTATACTAAGTTCACTTTTTTTCCTAGAAATAGGAGAAAGAAGAAGGTTTACTCAAAATTCAAAACATCAAAATCAAAAATGAAACTTACCTTAAGTGGATTAATTGTCGCGGGCGCCGAATTTCGGATTTTTCGCGCAGATTTAATTTCGCGGATAGCAAATTTTATGTTTTTCGCGCGGATTTAATTTCGCGGATGACCAAAGTTTGTGTTATTACGTTCGTATTTAACTTCTAGGAATGACAAAAATCACACAATTTAGTGGATACACCACCTTCTTTTAACATAGATGTGCTAAGTAAGTACGAAAATTTGGTCAAGAGCTGCAAAAAAATGAAGAAATCTAAACAGTTTTCGCGGATTTTTGAGTTTTTCGCGTGGATCAATTTTCGCGGATGACGATGTTTTGGATATTTCGCGCGGATTTACTTTCGCGGAAATACTAAAATACCCGAAACCCGCGCAAATTAATCCACTTAAGGTAAATAGAAGGTAAGAAGCGGGTTATCGTTGGGAATCCTGACTAAATCAGTTTCGGATCCAGCCCCAGTCAGAGCATCGCGATGGAGAAGAAGAAATTTTAATTCTTAATAACTTTATGTATGGTGATGGTCTCTAGAGATCATCACCATACATAAAGTAATTTAAATTAAGACTTTGAATCTCCATTTTATCGATGTTACAAGTAAAAGCATGTTCTGAATCCTATACTATACTTCTGCCAATTCATTTAAAAAAACTGCATGTATTTTTTAAGCAGGAAGCTTGTGTTTACAACTTAATATAAAACATGGCAATAGAATAAATTTTTTGTATATAAAATTCTCATTAGAAAGTCTGATGAAATATCCTAATCGTAGTCTGTTAATCCTTTCAGAAGAGAAAATACTTAACTATGTCGGACTGTATTATTGCAGAAAGACGTCATTTACAATTACGTCAGTTTATACAAATACCACGACTTCTAGTTACTTGTAGTGGGATTCATATGTAAATTTTTTTACTTAATATGGATGTGAGATTTCTGCATCACCACCACGATTTAAATCAGACAACCACCTATCAACCGACAATTATGAAATGCTGTATTTATTATCCAATCAAATGTTAGCAAATGGATGTAGTATTTCAGAAAACGACATGATTTTAGATTCAGTAACTAAAACAGGTCATTAGATTTTAATTGTTTATTTTTGATGGGTATTTTTTTTAGTTAATTTTACACCGCAGTTGTGTGCGGTCACTTTCTTAAAAATCAGTGGTAAAAAATCAGTGGCGGATCCAGACCTAGTTATAGCACCAAGATGGAGACTAAAAATAATAAGTTTTAATAGTTAACAAATGATCGTTAGCCTTTAAAAGGCTAACGATCAATTGTTAAACTATTAAAAATGAATTTGTTTTGTTATTCTTTTTATTGCCATGGCTAGGTTAAAGAGTGTTCTGGATACGTCTTTGAAAATGCGTTTATATGTAGAATCTGTTCGTTTATAGTTTACGGTGTTGAATCACATACGTAATAGTTTGTGTTGCATAATAATGGATAAAAACAGATGTTTCTTTTCAAGATTTTATCAAAGCAACCTGCAGAAATCTGGAGTAAAACTCCAGATTTCTCCAGGTTGGTTGATAAAATCATTAACGGACATCATACCAGTGTAAAACGATGTAATGATATGTTTATGTATTGAAATTATGTATATACTGCGTCCATTCTGCGTAGTTAAAATACATAAAAACGGCAACAGCAAAAGTGAAGTTATAACTATAATTACAACTATAATATTACTATAATGTTATGGAGATGAACTGTTTTTGCTAAAAATTTATTTTACAAATCGTTAAGAAATGTCAATTTGAATACAAAGTATGCACACAGCCTTCTGGATGAGAATTGTTAAGAATAAACCAACCTCAATCCTGCGGTATTTTGTATCTATCTGATTCTTTGGATACATTAACAACAAAAACTTTTAGTTTTACTATTATTTCATTAAAATTCGGCTTAGGGCTGTAATGGCTAATAATATTAATCTAAGTAAAAGTAATCTCATCTGTTTTATCAAGCTATGTTTTCATAAAAAATACTCTGTTTTAGAAAAAAGAAGTTAAAAGTTAAAAGCATATTAAATGCACTCTCTTTAAACATTTTTCCCTTCGAGATTGAAATTTAGTTATTGAAGACTTGTCCGATAATTTTTCCGCATTGAAATAATGTGTCCGAAAAATTTCCCGCTTAAATTTAAAAAGCTGTCCGAAATTTTTTCCGCCGAAGATACAAAATACCCTGGGAATCAAGGTTGTGAATGAACGATTTGTAAATAGAATATTTGAGACAAACCCAATTAATATAAAAACAAAAATTAATTTTTAACTGATAAATATTTGCTAATGAGTCTCCAGAGTTTCACCAGAGATACAGTATGTATGGTTTCACTATTATTAAAAGGGTTATCTTTACACGTCCGTGTCAAATTACCAGTGATTATATGTAAATGAGAACCAGAAATAGCATAATTATTAGGACTATCTTACACTTACAAGTACTCACTTAAAACTCAAAAACTTTTAACATATTCCCACATGGATTGCAGAATATTCATGAGATGTGGTACTTATAATTCCTACGGAAAACTAGTTACCCTTCTGCGCACAACAAATAAGAATGATGCAGTGGATGATTCGGAACATGCTTTTACTTTGTCATTGTAGTAAAACGGAGATCGAATTTCAGAACATGCTTTTACTTAGTCACGGCCATCTAATGGAGACTCGAAGTCATTAATTTTAATTACTTTTTGTATGACGCTGGGTCTCTAAAGACGCAGCGTCATACATAAAGTTATTAAGAATTAAAAGTAATTATACTCCATCGTGTTGCTCTTACTAGGGCTGGATCCGCCACTGAGTCATTAACTTATTCAGTGCCGTAGATGTAAGTGATTACCAATCATTGTTTTATTTCTTCTACAATAGTAAGAGGAAATCAAACCTTGATTGGTAATCACAGCGGCTCACGGTACTGAATGAGTTAATAAAATTTGCGTCAGTCTTTTAAGTCTCATCAGAATACATTAAGCTATTAAAAATTAATACTTATAGTTCTCCATTGTGTTGCTCCGACTATAGGGCTATGGATCCTACAGAAAAAAAGTTACCCTTCCGTGCGTATCAAATCAAAATGTTTCACCACAGGTTTGTTTAATTATAGCAAGTCTGTTTAATTAATTAATCACCGTTCAACATACTTATATATTGACGTTGTTACAGTTATCTGTCTTTACTGTGTGGGATGGCAGTAGAAATTTCATATGCGGATTTGGAACACGCTTTAATAAGGGTCCGTCCTCAAAAGTCATATCGCAAATTGTACCATTTTGATCTCAGGAGCGGGAAGTCTTTGTGCATACTAAGTATGCACAAAGAAATTTCTTCTGTATGAAATTGAATTTCCATACGAATTTTTTGGACTAATTTAGTCGAAGACATCAATTGTTAATAGTTTGACAAATGGTTGTACCCTAATACCTCGTATAAGGGCGCACCCATTTAAGAGCGCAGTGTGCCTTTATCCGAATAAGGACGCATGCGCCTTTATCGGTCATACACATCCATGGGATATAGAGATCGTAGTGTACTAAAAATCAGCAAAAAATCGATTGTTTCATGTTTATTCTTCAATTAATTCATGAATTTCGTTGAGTTGAATAAAAGCAGCCTTTAATTACTTCTTCTTTCGTTTTTGGCCCTAAAGAAACTAAAGTTTATTATCTAAAGTTTATTATAGAGTTTTGGAATTTAAAAGCAGGGTTGAAAAAGGGCGCATGCGCCCTTTTTACACCTTGATCAGAGAGAAAAATCTGAAAAAGTCTATATTATTTCAGTTAAGGGCGCAGCGCCCTTATAAGAGGTATTAGAGTAAGCCTTTTTAAGTCGAGGTATCGAGTGTGGAGTGAGTGTTAATGTGACCAAGGGACCAAAGGATTTGTTCGAGATATAGAGAGAGTTCGAGATATCTGGTACTCGAGATATCGATATTGGACTGTACTTATTAATTATATTGGTGCTCTGGCTAGTTCTAAATTTAGAAAATTGTCTTCATGAACCATTGTGAACCTTCATGAACCATTGTGAAAGAGATAAGGATCGGAGAAATGTGGAAGAGATTTACTTTTTTTAACATTTAGCCGCCGAAGAAATGTAACAGTCTCTTATTTTCGGGCGAGTGAATTAAGTTTTCTACTTGTAGGCATTACTGTAAGAAGCTGCGATCAAAACCCTTTACGTAGTATTTACATGTGTTTTCTGATTAGAACGAGGTTGGATGTGCTTATTTTTCTTACTACATTTCAGACTCAGATCTTCTTATTGTGTTCTTATGAAAGCTAGCAAGGTCTATTGTGTTTGATCTGAAAAAAAAGGATAATGCAGAAATCTTCTATTTCCTCTCTCTCAGAATCTATTAAAGGATGATATTGTTGTCAGTTGTGTACTGATTTTCTTAAATTCTTCTTGCCATTTCTGAGCTGGGTCACAAAAAAGAAAAAAATTCCGATTGCGTATGGTATTTTTACTTTTAGAGTTCATTCATTCTATGTTGTTCAGTTAACTTCAACCTCGTTTCCATGACCATTTTTCTTTCCTCGCAAATCAGAGAGAGATAAAAGCCCCTGAAAACGAGGTTGTATTGAGTTTTCAATTGGTGGTTAGGCTTGATAATATTATCAATTCTTATACATTACTAGAGTAAAAAACTTCTTTTTGACAAAACAATTATAGTTTGATCTTACAGCTTGATAAGGACAATTTATTGACGACAACACGCGTAACTCACAGCCACAAGCATAAACCAACAAAATCAAGTTAAAAAGTTAAAAAAATGACGATCAAATATTTATGCTGACGAATATTTTAAATGTTATTTACTGTGATTATAACTAGTAAATCCACTCTCTTCGGTGTTATTAACAACAGTTTTATATAGCAAGGAGCATCAAACGCTTGCGTTTCTTATTGATCATGCATGTTATATGGATGGTAATTGTTGGGATAGCGGAGGTTTTGTTGGCTACTGCTCATCAAGATCCGTGTAAAGATGGTAAGTACACCTGGATAGAAGCCAAATACGGACAATGGATATCTTACTTTATCCAGAAGGAGTGTCTTTGTGCATATTAAGTATGCACAGAGACCCTTCTTCTTTGATAAAATTGTATTATTCTCTGTAACTCTGTAATAGAGTATATTTAACATGCAGGTGGAGGGCAAAAGAAACCTCCTTCTCCCCCGATTATTTTTATATCTAGGCTATGAATATGAAGGCTAGAATTTCACAATTTCTAGTTATTATAAAATTAGAAATATTTTTGGCAAATTCATACATTTTTAAAAAAATGCGGAGGCGTATTTAAAACAAACATTAACTCATTCATTGCCGTAAACCGCTGTGATTACCAATCATTGTTTGATATCTGCTACACATGGCTTCTGTGATTGGTTAAATTTTTCTGTCGGAAAAATTTAACCAATCACAGAAGCCATGTGTAGCAGAATCAAATAACGGTTGGTAATCACATGCATCTCCTGCACTGAATGAATTAACCAACTAAACGTTAACATAGTAACAACAATGAAACGGAGACTCGAACTCGTTATGTCGTAATTAGTTAATGGGTGTAATTCGATCTTTTAAGACCCACCACCACGCATTAAGTTGTGTACATGACGTCATACCAATTTACCGGACCATATTCTTAATCTTCAATGTCGAAATTAGAAAACTATGAAATTAGTTGATTTTTGAGCTTTCACAAATCTAGAAATATCAAAGCTAAACCCGATAGTATCTACTGATGGAAAGCATTAGGAAAGAAATCAACGCGAATCAACGATACACAGTTTTTACATTCGACAAGGCCTCTGACGTTATCAATTTCAAAGTGCCTTTTAGTTATTAGAACTAAATCCATGGTAATGCACTGTCTAAGGATAAATACATTACTATAAAGGCGTGCTGATATGGTATACTATATAAAGGCGTGCTGATATGGTATACTATAAAGGCGTGCTGATATGGTATACTATAAAGGCGTGCTGATATAGTATACTATAAAGGCGTGCTGACATAGTATACTATAAAGGCGTGCTGACATGGTATACTATAAAGGCGTGCTGCTATGGTATACTATAAAGGCGTGCTGGTATGGTATACTATAAAGGCGTGCTGATATGGTATACTATAAAGGCGTGCTGGTATGGTATACTATAAAGGCGTGCTTATATGGTATACGAATATGCATCTATTTTACTGCAGTAACTCATCGTTAGAATACATGACAATAATGCATATCGTAAATTAAGAAAGTTATAATGGTGTTTTTTTTACAATTGGTATACTCTTAGGTGCCAAATACCCCCCCCCCTGTTTATTCTTTTTGGATGAGCTGAGCTTATTAGGACAAGCTCGTTTATTAAATTTGGAGCTTGCAAACTTGACCTGTCTTGGTCTTTTTTTTATGCTTTTACCATTAACAATACCTATTTGGGCAAGTATACAAAATACCAAGCGCTGAAGTATATAAAACCTTCAGAATTCGTGGTACTTTGTAATTCACATCGACTGTTATTACAAGGAAGCACTAATTATGCACTAAATAATGATATAGCCGCGTAAATAATTTCTCAACCCCCGTTTATTTTGCCTCCCCTCCCCCTCCCCCTCCCCCCTCGTTTATTAGATTTTCAAAAAAATTCCCACCCACCCGTTTATTTTGACCCCCCCCTCCCCCCGTTTATTCAGCACCTAAGAGTGCTAGGTTTCGCATTACATCTGTTCCAGATTTTCTCTAAAAGCCAAATAATAACATGGTAATCCGAAACGGATATCCTGAATTTGATACAGTTCTTATTTTATTTTTGAGAAGGTGAAATTAAATCATAATTAATTATAATTGTTAGAATAAATAGAATACACAATGCTCCGCTGCTTTCCAATCAAAGTACATGTACTCTTCCGACGGAAAACATACAAACCAATCGGAATACATGTATTATCCTGTTGGAAAACATAAAATAACCTTAGAGAGCATCAGTGACATAATTTTATTTCATCTAACCATATCTTGGCATGTTTTAATATCCGTTTTGAATTATTTGTTTTATTGCATTTTCAATTAGCCATTTAATTGCAAACATGCATAAAAACTTGCCAATTAGTTCCATATAATATTACTGAAGAAAATCAGAAGCGGATTGTCAAAGCAGGTCAGAGTCACTGCACGAAATACAACTGTATCCGGACTTTTTTCAGTCCGTATTCGTCCGTATTAAGACAGAATGCTAGCATTCTGTCTTAATACAGACGTATACGGACTGAATACAGGAGTAGACGGACTGTATAAAGGTCTGGATACAGCTGGATTTTGTGCAGTGAGTATTAAAACGGAGACTCGAAATCATTAATTTCCCTTAATAATCTAAGTCGCATCATCATACTTAAAGTTAGTTCAGTTGTGCTCTAAACTTACAGTTGATCAGACAAAAGCGAATGACGTTTTAAAAGTGACGTTCTATTGATCTACGACGACAACGAATATTCTACCTTTGTATATATAGGCTACATACGTTCCATCCAGCAGGATGGAACGCACGTAGCCTATATGCACAAAGGTAAATACAGCGTTACCGTCGTAGATTAGGCTGTGCGTAAACTCGCTACTGTGTTCTAATCGAGCAACAAATGCCAATTAGCCTTACAAACCTTTGGTCAGGGGTGGCTTCAGGACATGCTTTTACTTAGTCACGGCAGTAAATAAGTGACGCAAAGTCATTCATTTTTAACTGCATTAATGTATGGGGATGGGTATTAACCTTATCCAAAACTTTTTGCAATAACTTTACTTCTAGCTTGATTTATATCTTGAATTTCAGCAACAAATATTGACGCCAAAGGCGGTAAATGACGTCATTCTCGACGGGTGTATGATTTCTTCAAAAATTACCACAGTTTTGACCATTTGCCTACATGACTTGAGTTAAATGTCTGATGCATTGACGTCACCATAACAGCATGACGTAATAAACATCATTATGACGTCATATCAACCAAATGACGTCATATATGACGTCATTTTGTGCTAATTATCAACAATATCAACGACATCGTTATGATTAGGGTTGGCATCATAAGGATCAGCATACCTACCTGTGTGTTATAAAAAAATTTCATTCTATGTGCGGCGCTTATTCGAGCTAAATCGAATAATTACGGTACTCTCTAAAAGTTATTCATTCCTCTTCAATCAGAACAGAAGTCAATAATCTTTAATAGTTTAACAAATGATCGTTAGCCTTAGCTTTAGCCTCAATTTTAGTGCTCTCTGACCTGGTCTAAATTTGCCTCTGCAGCTTATGAATGTCTTAATACACGTAAAAACAAATTTTGTTGCCAA
This sequence comes from Bougainvillia muscus, assembly GCA_032352715.1. Classification (NCBI taxonomy): domain Eukaryota; kingdom Metazoa; phylum Cnidaria; class Hydrozoa; order Anthoathecata; family Bougainvilliidae; genus Bougainvillia; species Bougainvillia muscus. Next base: position 10,117 of record JAUCNQ010175214.1, read on the forward strand.
CTTATGTGAGAACATAATTATAAAAATATTAAAAGAATCCATGCAGTGTAGCACACAAACGATACTTCCGCTAAATTTGAATTAATTCTAATGAGTCAACAATAGTGAATTCCAACCTGATTCCCATGGTCTTCTCAGTTCTATGTAGAAGAACACCTTTAAACCTATCCAAGGCTATATCCAACATTGTTTCCAGATCGATAGATGCGACAAGACCCTGGAAATAAGGTAATACACTTCTTTTTATAAGAACAATTGAGTCTGAAATCTGCCAAAACTTAGGAACTATCTAAGAACATCTTAGGCTTGACATTTTTAGCTTACCTTAAGAACGCATACCGAGGCGGAATAGAACAAGGTTAGGTTTAGCGCAGTGAAAGTAGTAAAATAAAGCCATAGATTCTTCATTCTTGAACCTAAAGCTCTTAATAAACCCATAACGTGTGGAAAAGTTTCTTTATTTCGAACAAACAGGCTTAGGGACCGTCTCAAAAATTCGCTTAAATTCGCTTAGCAATTCGCTTCATAATTCGCTTCATTTTCATCTTTCATGATATTGCATAATAAAAGTAAAAAGTAAAAGTTCGTTAAAATTTGCAGAGGCATTTCGGTTATTCAACCATTATCAATGCTAAAATTTTCTTTTATTATACAAACAAGCTTATAATTTGGGGAAAATAAGAACAGTGTTAGATCAAATCGAGGCTAAAACTCCACAAAAAATAAGAACATTAATACTGAACTGAATTTACCTGGTTTTCATAAAAAAAGTGTAGATAACAGGCGGATCAAGAACACCTAGTCAAAGCAATAAATGGAGAGTAAAGGTCATATTAAAGGCTTAAGATCATTTGTTAACTCTTAATAAATAATGAGTTTTGTCTCCACCTTGGTATTTTAGCCAGGTCTAAAGTCGCCACTGCAGTTATAAATGACTTATTACATGAAAAAACCTTTTCTGTTGCCTACTTTTGAAATAACATAATTACCACAATAACAACAGGATTGATCAAATATAGTACATGCAGTGTAACACATAAACTATACTAAATGTGAGATCCAACTAGATCCCCAGGGTCTTCTCACTTCTTGGTAGAAGAGAGAAGACCCTGCAAACGAGGTTGCAATCCACAAGCAGATCCTGAACACCCTTGTCTTGTATTTTCTATTGCTGAAGGAATCTAAAATAATGCATAAAATTGATGTTTTACATTAAGGATTTTATCAAGCAACATGCTGAAAATCTGGAGTAAAACTCAAGATTTCAGCTATTTGTTAGACTTTCAGTCCCTCTTAAAACGGAAACGATGTACAAAAACACCGTCACTTTCTCGCACGTCTCGCTTCGCCCGCCGTGCTCACGCAGATTGCCCTACGAACGACTATATATAGTCTAGCAATTTGTGTTTGGTAAAATTGTTAAGCCGAATCTCAATATCGAGCGCTCTGTCCGCGCGGGCCGAGCGAAAAGTTACAGAGCATGCGCAATGACGATATTGTGTATTGATTTGGCTCTGTTTGCGCGTGCAAATTCAACTTTTCCTGGCTGTCCGCGCGACAACCGGTAAATAAAACGAGTTTGGCCTTAACTGAACTAATTATGCAATGAAAACAATTTTCTTTCTAGCACTTTACCAATCAGACATTGCTGTTGCAGGAAACAACAGAGTGAGAAGAGCTGTAACAAGTGATCGAAGTCGAGTGTGGGACAATGGTATCATACCATATAAGATATCAAATAAGTTTAATGGTAAATATATCATTCTCGTTCCAAGTGTCACTTGCGATTTTTCTGGATTTTGTTGCCTAGTAATTCTTCCCTCCTGCAGCGTTCCCGAGCAGACCGCTTTTGTTGCGCTTCGCTTGGTCTACTACCACTGCTATACCTTATGCGTTCACGGTATTAATAGAACCACCTTGTTTTTTGTGTCGCTTTGGATATTCCCGTTAGTTATTTTCAATCCGTATGTGCAAGTTCAACGCCAAGCTGTTGAGCTTTGAACGCAAAAATACGACGAGTAGTGATAGTCCAGGGGGATCTAATTTTAAGTGTATAGCAGTCTATTTGGCGACTATATAGAACAAGTTTTAAGCAAAGTAGCCCAGAACATCTAGAATGAAACAAAGGACTACTCAAACGACGACCTAACAGCGTCAAAAGAGTTCACAAGTAGTGTTTTTTTAAACTCATTCAATGCTGACGATGCAAGTGATTACGAATCGTTGTTTGATTTCTGCTACAGCATGAATGAAACAATGATTCGTTATGACAGCATGAATGAAACACTGATTCGTTATGATAGCGGCTTGCAGCTAAGAATGAGTTTAATTTGGCATACTGCGTTGAAATTTATATTATGACTATATCCCTCCACGTAAATACTACTTTTCTCATCACCAGGTAAAGAGCGTGTAATAATTGAACAAGCCTTGCTGCATTGGGAGAAACATACATGCATATCATTTGTTGAACAAACATTGGATTCTAATTACGTCATATTTCAGAAAACCAACAACTGCGGGTAAATACAACAGCCTTCGTTTGCAAAACATTAATTACATCCAAACAAATTGCAAACAACTTGCAAAAATACTGTAGTAAAATGACAATTTTTTTCAAGCTGTGTGATAAATATCACAACTTTTCGTGCAAAGCTAATATCATTTTCAAGGATTCGTTTTGTAAGCAACTAAAATAGCTAAAGTTTGGAAAGTTCATTGAGACGAGTTGACTTTGCGCTTTCATTTTGTGAGGTGTGGGTTATTGGCTTCAATCCACACATTTTCATATCCCTGATCCACACAAGATGCTATGCTACTTATCACAATAGTTTTGGGGGACATTTAGTTCTGGATTACATGAGAATATTGGATTATCTGAATTTCCCAGCAGTATTCAGGTTGTCTAGTGAGTTATGTCTTTGTTTAGTTAGGTAAGAGACCGTCCACAAACGTCGGAAGGAAATTCGTATCAATTTTCATACATAGGAATAAGAAAAAGGTGAGAATTGGAGGCGGACTCAGAATATGCTTTTACCTAGTTACAGCAATCTAGTGGAGACTCAAACTCATTATTTTTAATTACTTTATGTATGAAGCTGGGTCTCTAAAGACCCAGCTTCATACATAAAGTTATTAAGAATTAAATGTACTTATACACCATCGTGTTGCTCTGACTAGGGATGGATCCGCCATTCCATCGTGTTGCTCTGACTAGGGATGGATCCGCCACTGACTGAATTGAGATACCAACTTTGTAAACAGTAACTCTAACCTTATTTTCCTTGTAACTAAAACTAAACATTTCATTAGAGAACTGTTTTATTTCCTTCATGTAGCTGTTGTTCGTTTGTTGGCAAAACGGGTAAACGTGAATCACAGGGAGTCAACTTAGCTGATGAATGTATCACTTTTGGTGTTGTTTTACATGAAATAGGCCATTTGATTGGTTTTTGGCACGAACATACCAGACCTGATCGTGATGATTACGTGCAGGTGTTTACAAGAAATATACAAAAAGGTAAGAGACTATGTGCAGGTGGTAGAAAGGTCGCAGTGAAAGGTAATATACAATAATCAATTAACTTAACTCTTCACTGTGTTGAATTATTTTACCTGTAAACTCCACACTAGCTGTAAATCTGTCATAGTATATCATCTAACAGTTGATCTCTTTCTAGACTATAGAACTTACTTAATAGCTGGTATATGGCAACGCGATTTTGAAGGCTAAGTCGATCACTTTCTATAAAGATCTATCTACATATTATATGCTTTGACCTTTAATCCTACCCGACACGATCTTTTACCAAATCTAAGAACATAAAGACAGGAGCGAGGTCAATTCCCCTCGATAAAAGCTGATAAAAGCATGTTGACGCCATCAAATGATGACATCATCAAGCAGCTACCTTGTTCTCATTGTCTTCTTGCTCCTGTCTTTGAACTACGTAGACTGACCATCAAGCAATATTTTATTCATCTTTACAGGACAAAAAAAGAATTTTGCTAAGAAGTTATCATCAGAAATCAATTCTCTCGGGATACATTATGACTATTCGTCACTTATGCATTATACGAAAAACTCATTTTCAAAACATCAATACGATAATACGATATTACCAAAAAACGACCCAACGATTTTTATTGGGCAACGTGAACGATTGAGTCATTTGGATCAGTTACAAGCTAACTTACTGTACAACTGCGCAGGTATAATCTTGACGTATTGTATCTTACTAGCATCTCCTCCATCATTAGCATAAAGCTTTCAAGTCACAGCACTGTACAAAATCCAGCTGTATCCGGACCTGTATACAGTCCGTCTACTCCCATATTCATTCCGCTCCTGAGTCTGCCTATGTATCCTCTCTTGGTATCCAGTCACGTAACTTGCAGTGATCGAACAAATGGATTTCTGCGTGTTGTGTAATTGGTTTCGACAAGGAAAGTAATAACCTTGTAATGTATGTTAAATAGTGGCGGTAAAATATAAACATGCAGTAGCAAACCTACATCTAGTCAGATGGAGACTAAACTAATTAACAGATTATCATTAGCCTTTAGAAAGGTTAATTGGTCATTTGTTAATGACTTAACATCTTCATCTTTGACTAGGTTAAGCACTATTTGAATTAGCCTACGATATGATTACAGGAACAATAATTACGAACAAAATCGCACTATTTTCAACTCAGAAGAAATAACTGGTGAATATAGTAACCATAATAACAATGATATTGTTGCGTTATTCTTATACTGTGCTGCATGAAGATCGGGATAATCTGTTCCGCATTAGCTACATGTCACTGCGTGAAAAGTCATGTTACCCAATTGAACAACCTACATGTTGTCTTATGTTTTCCGATGGACAACTGTAGGTTTTTCAATTGGATAACATGACTTTTCGCGCAGTGTGTGATTTTTTGATATTTAGAAAAAATCTGGAACAGATTTCGGAAGCATCCCTCCAGATGTGTTCTTCAAAATATCTGTTCGGTAAATATGTAACAAATCTCTAAAAAATCGAGC
>JAUCNQ010175325.1:0-24325 GCA_032352715.1 Bougainvillia muscus
TACCTCACAGGCAGGTTTTTCTACCGTGGGGTATCAAGTGTGTTTGTATCTGTCCCTTCTTAAGTTTTGTAATTTGTCTTTACGAATAGAAAAAAAAAAATAATAAAAAAAAAAAAAAATCGTTGGGTGCGCTTATAAACGGATATATAAAAACTGCAAGGGAAAAAAGGATGAAATCGAAACCTTCTATAAAAACATTTTGTTTTCTTCCGTGAATAAAACAAATTTTTCTTTAATCTTCCTCAGTTGAAGAATCGTCAGAAATTGAATGATTGGAAGAAGTGTCACATTGTTCGTATTACGGTGGCATATTAGTGCCAAGAAATTACTTTCTTTCCTAGGACGTCCTATGAGCCCATAGGACGTTCTATGAACCCATAGGACGTTCTATGAACCCATAGGACGTCCTATAAACCCACAGGGCGTCCTACGAATTCGTAGGACGTCCTAGGAAAGAAAGTAATTTCTTGGCACTAATATGCCACCGTACGTACTCATTACTCGTAATACGTAACATTTTAAACATTATAAAAAGAGAAGAAAAAAACATGAAATAAAAAAAAAATTTTTTTGCGATTTCCCTTTATACAATTGTGCTTATCGTTGGGTGCGCTTATCGTTGGGTGCGCTTATCGTCGGAATAAAATTTTGGTAAGGATTTGGTGCGCTTATCGTTGGGTGCGCTTATAGTTGGGTGCGCTTATTTTCGGAATTCTACGGTATGGAGAACTGAAAAGGTTAATTCTTGATAACTTAATGTATGGTTATGGGTCTTAAGAGACCCATAACCATACACTAATTAATCTAAAATTAATGACTCTCAATCTCCATTTGATTGCTGTGACTAGGTTAAAACATGTTCTACGTGGTCCGCTTGGTTCAGAGGCGGACTCAGAACATGCTTTTACCTAGTCACAGCAATCTAATGGAGACTCAACGTCATTAAATTTAATTACTTTATGTGTGACGCTGGATCTCTAAAGACCCAGCGTTATACATAAAGTTATTAAGAATTAAAAGTAATTATACTCCATCGTGATGGTCTGACTAGGGCTGTATCCGCCACTGTGTGTTGCTTCATCTATCTGTTTATTTTGTGTTTTAGTATACCTGCGTCACCTGTTATCTCACAAAACATTCCACAACCAGATTTTCAAATTCATAACATAACACTTGGTGGTTATCTTAATCGATTCTACTTTCAACTCGTTGGTACTGCTTTTACTGATGTCGAAGATATAAATATCAAAAATTTGAAATTAAATTTTCGTTTAATAAATGGAGATGCAATTCCAATCAATAACTGGGTACAATTTCTATCGACGACTAATCAACTGGTTGGATATGTAAATGACTTAGTTGTTAGCAATCAACCACTTTTCGGATATGAATATCTTATGACTGCTACAGATAGTGATGGAAATATTGGTAAAAAAATATTTAATTTTAAAGCAGAAGTTCGTCTTAAATCAAATTACAAAAGACAATTGAAATTGACATCTTCCAGTTCTATTGTTTTTGTACGTAATGACGTTGAGAATCTCTTTAACATTCAAGAACAAAAGTTATTATCGTATTCCATACAAAATCAACAAGGTATCACTGAAGCAAAGTTTCTGATTACTGATGGCTTGACTATTACAAATCTTGGTGGTAGTCAGAAAAGTATCGATCTAACATGGACTGTGTCGTCATTTTTAACCAGTGATTGTAGAGTAGATGACATAGTAAAATTAAGATCTAAAACTCTTGGAACATTTCAGGCCGGATATCAATCCATGTTCAGTCCACTATATCAGTTCCAAAGTGAAAGAGAGATTTTTACAGATGCATGCAGCTATCTGTCTGTTGATCCACCACTTATTGGTTCTGTCACTTTAAATGCGTTCATCATTAACTACGGAAGCGTGTTTAGTTTTACGATAGCTGGTAACACTTTTTTAGCCCCCACAAGTGGAAGTACCATGCCATTAACTTTAGAACTAAGAACCATCACAGGACAATCAGTTGGAGCTGCTAGTTGGATAAATTTGAATGGATTTTCTTTAGTTCCAGGTGTGAAGCTAGAAGGTTATATAAATCTCGAGCAAGCGTCACAACAAACCGTTTATCAGTTTCAATTAGTTGCAAAGACACCGCTGTTAGAAGAAGCTTCCCGAGTGATTGATATACGTGTTGAAAATGTGCCAACAATAACAAATAATTTCATTGTAACTTTTATTTCTTCTACTGTGATAACAATGAGTTATTCTTCCTTGGTGCAATCGTTCATGGGTATTCTATCAACACATCTTTCAGTGACAGTTTCACAAGTCATTATTTATGGTTTTTCATCTGAACAATCGAGTTCAAGTATTCGATGGACATTATCAACAGTTTCTGCTTCGTCAGATTGTGATGCAGGTCTAGTAAGCAGTTATACATCAAAATTAATCGATGTAAATGGACAATTGAATGCTGAACTACAAACTGCATTCAATGCTATTGGCTTAAACATTGCAGATGTGCAGATAAACACTGCAGATGGGTGTAGTAAACCATTGATTAAGAAGCCATTAGGTCAGCTAGTATTTGTATGGGGAACATTTTTTCGACATATTATTGCAACAGATGCTTATGTAGATGCAAAAGACGGCTCCAATTTACAGTTTTCTTTAGTTCAAACAGGCGGAACATTTTCTTCAACAAACTGGTTATCAGTAAGCAGTGCTACTCGAACAATATATGGTGTACCAACCACATCAAACCTTCAGTCAGGTGTAAGATATGAGTTTACGTTGAGAATAACAAATAGTCTTGGGATTTATGTAGATGATCTATTTTACATACAAAGTGACGTCATTCCACCTGATTGGAGCTATTTATATCGATTTCGAATCCAGTATGCATCTAGTTATGTATCCTTAGCATCGACATTGTCATCCTTTTTTAATCGACTCTACATCTTCTTTGGAGAAAGTAATCAGAGTCAGTTAATCGTTCAAGAAGTGGTGACCATCGTTAATGATAGACGTATGGATATCATGTATTACAACGCATCCTTCCGAATAACACCTTGTGATACGCAAGCTCAAATAGCTACCAATATGAAACTTTTTGACGGTAGAAACCCAAATCCAGCGTTAATATCAAGTATGTCTCCTGATTTTACTATCACAGAAATAACAAGCGAGAAGAAGTCCAGTTGTCGGGTAAATACATATCCCTACATAAATCCTTTCAATATTTTAAATGGAGAATTGGGTCCACATGTTATTAAACGGGGAACAATATTTGTAAAGAAATTGTCTTCGGATTTCTTTCAAGATGAAGAGGATGGAAGTACGTATAACTTTAAAGATATCTCATTGAAAATAACCTCATCTAACTTCCAACTGTCACTTTCATCGTGGATTTATTACGACCAATCAACATTCACTATTTATGCAGTACCAATGGACGCGACCTATCAGCTGCTAGGAAACAAGCAAGTACTGAAATATATATTACGAGCAGTAGATTCAGGAGGATTCGGTGTTAGTGGTGAATACATTATACAACCGACTGGATCTGTTTCAACTTTGTATACAATAACTTACACACTAAAAATCATCAATATCGCAACTACATCGTATGCTTATCAGTTAGTTACAATTTATGAAGAGTTATGGAAAATGTTAGGTGCATCTTATGAAGGTAAGATGTGTATTCGAAGCTATGTGGTTACAAATATCATCGGTAATGATGCAACTGCAACTCTAGTTTGGACACCATGTGATTTACCATTGACTACATGTGATTTTACTAGAATCAATGCTATTCGAGCTCTTATTTTTTCTCCTGGTAGCACAAATACACTCAATTCTAATATCAATACACTTCGTACGCATTTTCAAATTACCGGTGCTGTTGATACAGGAATTGGATCATGTCAGTTTAATCCACCAAGAATTTCATACCAAATCCCGATACTACAGACAACGTTTTGTGGCTTGTTTACTTATCAAATCCCAGAGAATTCGTTCATAGATACAGAGGACGGTAACGCAAGGAACTTACAACTGTCCATGACAGATAGCAATGGAAATGCACTAACATCATCTTCGTGGTTACAATTTGACGCCAGTACCCAACGCATAAAAGCTGTGCTCACACAAGAAATGTTCACGTCTGGTCAATTCCAAAATACACAATCATTTAAATTGACTGCTACAGACAAGTCTCAGCTATCAACATTACAAACAGTGACAATAGCAATCAATGGGGGAGCAATTCTCACTGATTATAAAATCATCCTTCAATTGAAGTTCCAATCAGTTCCAACATTAAGTCCGTTCATCATACTTGCAGAAAAAGTTGGTTATTTCACTGGAGATAACGGTAAAGGCTTTGAAGCGATTGGATCTTCTACAGCATCTGATGGTTCGACTATTTTTGAATTTGGTAATTGTACAATTCCTTACTCCCCTTGTAAACCATTTGAACAAGTAGCTTACAAAAATCTGTTTAAAAACGCTGATGGGACATGGAAAGAATCTTTCACCAACGCATTAAAACCAGAGCTTACGCAGCTGTTTATTAGTGATAGCTTAAAAGGACCATGCACAAATGATAAAGCTCCTCAGTTAGTAAATCGGTGGGGACCTCTACAGGTTACAATAACAAAGACATATATTCTACAAGTCCCAGCAAACACATTCTTTGATGAAGAACAAGGAAATACACGCAATTTACAATTGGAACTTACAACTTTATCTGGACAGCCAACTTACTGGGTAACATTTGATGCAGCATCTCAAACGATAACAATTATAGCAACACGAGACATAGCTATAAGTTTACAACCATCTTCAAAATTAATTATTCGATTAACTGCATACGACATCAATCGAAAGAGCGCGTACCAAGATTTAGAAATTCTTGTAACCTATTCTACAAGACAAGCCAGTCACTACATTAGCATGCAACTTATTATGAAAAACATAGTCGTTGATTCTTCTTTTATCTCTATCTACAAGTCTCTACGAACAAGTATTGAACAATATTTTCAAGACATCGTTAGTACTGGAACTGTTTCGTATCATTCACTTACAACAAATCTTCAATCTACAATAACTGTGGTCTGGAGTAATAGTACGATATCAACAACACAATGTGAAAATGAAAAAATCAACTATATGCTTTCGAAAATCTTCACATCAGTATCAGTTCAAACAGTCAACCTTCTGTTCACATCAGCACTATCTGCAGTTTTTAACGTGCTGGAAACGAAGTTTTATTATGATGGTATTTGCAAGGATGAACGAACTCCACCGAAACTCGATAATCCAATTCCCGCTCTACAAGTAACGTTTTGTACTTATATGGAGTATTCTATCCCAGATAATACTTTTAGTGACGGTGTTGATGGTAATACAAGAAAACTAGTTTTGTCGTTTACAACAGCCGATAGTTCTCTTATCACCGATGGTTCCTTTGTTCAGCTCAATACCAAAACACAAAAGATCATTATAAGTCCTTACGCCAATGCATTTAGAGATGTTTCTTTTCCTAGCAGATATACGTTTCAACTGACAGCTATGAACTCCAGAGGACTATCGGTATCAACCTACGTTTATATCGATGTCCAATCTCCACCACCTCAGTATAGCTACACGTTTCAAATGTCAGGTATATGGCAAGGGGAAAGTAACATTAATTTTGCTACTATTATTCGAGAATATCAAACAAAAACAAGTGCTCATTTAGATTATCAAAATGGAAATGATATCTTTGTCGTTGAAGCTACAAGATCAACTCAATCTTCTCTCGCGTTCTCAATTAAAGCAACCAGTTGTCAGATAGAATATGATCCTTGTGAAAAAACGAAAATTCTAACCCTTCAAACCAGATTGTTTGATGCCATAGGGAATACATACAAAACAGAATATGCCACATCATTACTACCAAACATCAGGATATTATCACTCTCAGATACGAAGGAGGGACCATGCAAAGAAGAAAACAAACCACCAGTGCAGAATCTTCAAATAACTTCTGCTCTTCTTCACTCTTGCTCTACATTTAACTATAAACTTCCAAGTCAAACATTTCAAGATCCAGAAGATGGCTTTAACTTGAACTACGTAATAACCTACATGAATGGAAAAGCTGTTGATACCGATACAACATGGATCTACCAAACTGCAAATAAAGACATTCTTGCGGTTGTGAATAATGAGGTGATCTCGAACTCTCAGTCTTATCAAATTATCATCAGAGCGTTTGATAGAGAACAGCTTTATGTAGATGCAACGTGGAACATTGTATTGAAGGGAAAACTGCATCAAACGTTTTATAGAAATAAACTCGATTTAACTGCAAAATCAGAGATTGAAGAAGCTTTTATTGAGCGTTTCTACATTTCGAAGTTTATCAATGACTTCTATGGAGCAAATTACACAAACTTTATATCTATGGAGTATCTGGATACTCGTCGTATTTTATACACATGGAGTTCTTGTAGTTTACCAGATTATTGTGATCCAAATGCAGCCAATATTTTCTTCATGAACATGAAAGTTCAGAATCAAATAATTGAAAAATTTCAACAAGCTTTTTCATCTCGATATATTTTAAATGATGTAACAATGACCACTCAAGACATTTGTCAAAAACCATTAAATCCCCCTAGACCTAAACAAAACACGTGGTCTTTGACTTTTAATCAATGTGGTGGACTTTCTCAGCCTGTACCGAACGAGATGTTCATTGACAGCGAAGACGGTGACACCAGGTCTTTGGTGTTGTCACTGAAATTAAATGATGGCAGTTCTGCACCTGACTGGATTTATCTAGATGCTCAAAGTCAAATTATCCACGCCATTCCAACAAGGCAGGAAGCTCTTTCTCAAAATCAAGACATGCGACTTACAGCAACAGATAGTACCGGATTGTCTGCTTTTGTCGATATCTTTCTCTCCATTATGATCCAACCGGAACCAAAGTATATGTTTATGTTTCAATACACAATATCAAGCCAAACTGAAAGAGTTCTCGAAATTAATGATTTCTCAACAAAACTGTCGGCTTATCTCAGTTCCTCCACATCAAATATTGCGTTACAGTCATACACTGTTGTGTCACCAACAACAAGATCTTACAGGTATGCTAACTGTTCAATCACCTACAGTCCTTGTGATATTTCTTCTCTTTCAAAAATACGTAATAAATTTCTCACTTCAAATAACTTTCCTCAGACATCCTTTTTAACTGCTATGCAACCTGCTTATCATATTCTCTTTGGATTGACAGAAGAATTGTCACCATGTGATGGTAACACACCAAGTCCGCCAAAATTAATTGTCACCATACAAACAATCACGATGCCACTGTGCGGGTACTTTCAGTATCAGATTCCCGAAGGTACATTCTATGATTCTCAAGACGGAAATACCAGACAATTACGTCTGTCTTTAACAACCAGTACCGGACAAGTGTTCGGCACAGACTCCTGGATCCAATTTAATACGTTATCTCAGACGATATACGCTATACCGACCGCTAAACATGTGATATCAAGTCCAGACGGATTCACATACACATTAACAGCACTGGATAGATCCCAACTACCTGCTCAGACTTCCGTCAATATCAAAGTAAATGGGGAAGCCGAAATTACTAGTGAATGCCAAATCCGTGTCGAATTTACCACAACTGATGTATCAACCAATCAAGTTGAAAGGCTCAAATACATCGTAAGTAAAATGACAACATTCTTTGAGCTTTCTTCTGAAAATGAAATTGCTATAGTTGAATATGTACAGAAAAGTTTGACAAACTTTGAAGTGCATTGGAGTTATTGTTCACCATCATACTCTAGTAGCTCATCTTCAACCAATACGGTCGACTATTATGGTCTCGTTACAAAGATATTGATGAAATTATTCGCAACTGATCGTAAAACTGTTCAAAGTAACTTCAAAACAACATTCGGAAGTTCATACACAGTGCAAAGTGTAACGACACAATTTAGTGAAAGGTGTCAAAATCTCCCACCCATTGTAACACCTGGTTATTCTGAAATCAGAATTACGTTATCAAGTTGTGGTTATGCTCAACGTACTTTAGCTAACTCTATATTTTATGATTACGAAGATGGTGATACATCTGCTTTACAACTGTCAATGTATCAAAGTAATGGTCACACTAAATTACCGATAAACAGTTGGGTAAATGTTGACCAAGTATCGAAATCAATTATCATAATGTGTGATGACAGTGTCAGGAGGTTGATACCTGGTATCTATAATATAATTATGAAAGCAACAGATTTGATGGGAGAAAGCGCGAGTTTAAATGTTTTTCTTGAGAAATATCAACAAAACAATGATCCGCTGTCACCATTTGAGATAACCTTTGAAATGAAGTATAATGAAATGGTAAGACCAACTGCGTATGAAAGTATGTTGGCAATGCAAAACATTGCATCATATTATCAACTACAAGACACAGACAATATCTTGGTTAAAGCATATGAAATCACAAACTCATTTTCTCAGCATAGAAGAATAACATGGACAAGCTGTAGGTATCAATCATGTAGCTCAGCAATACTATCAAAGACAAAGTCTTTATACACATCATCTGGTGAATTAATCACCGCTTTTACAAATACATTCTTGAATGACTTTACCATCTATCGTGTTTATTACACATCGAGTTCCTGTGATCCACCTACCGTCCCACCCACACCGTCCCAAGACCCACCAGTACCACCACAGATCCCATATTGTTCCTTGTATACCTATCAATTACCAACTACTTTACTCTACGACTATGCTGAAGGAGATTTAAGAAGGCTAATGGTTCAGATGGTTGATTCAAATGGTAACTCACTTGCTAGGAACTCATTTATTCAATTCAATCCAGCTAAGTTAGAAGTGTATGGAGTAAATGTTCAATCCTCGTCAATGAGTAGCACGATCTATAGAGTAAGAGCTTCAAATAGTGCTCTTTTAACAGGAATGGCTACTATTACGTTTGTTAATTCTCAAACACCATACATAGCTGATTGTCCTATCACAATGACATTCAAATATCAGCAACAAACACCGGACACCAAAGACTTGGATGTTCTGTTTCAAGTAATAACATCGCTTCAACAGTACTACCAAGACTCTATGGTTATGATTAAGGTCATTGATTTCCATCAGCAATCAAGTGGTGAATACTACTTACAATGGAGTAATTGTTCATTTGCCTTCGGTACCGTGCAAGAAGCAAACGAGGGATTAACCGAAAACGATCGTGTGAAAATCAGAAATATATTCTCGAAAGTCCTTAATATCGAAACACAACAAATAAATACAGATTTCCAAGCCTCGGTGAGTGCTTCTATCACAATTTCTTCTATTACTGTAAGCTATAGATGCATCGAAACAAACCCTTACCCAGGGGATAGTACAGAGCTGCGTGTCTATCCAAAGCCTTGCCAGTTCTTTAAAAAGATTTTGCCTAATAACTTGTTCCTGGATGAAAAAGACGGAGATATAAGGATGATGCAGTTAAGTCTAACCTACACCAATGGAGCTGCAGTAACCTCAGATGAATGGATCCAGCTAAATACAGTGAATAAGAATGAGCAATATATTTATGCAACCGTGACGTCATCAGTGATAGCAAATGCACCAGCAAATGGCTTTCAATACTTGATCAAATGTACAGACACCTCTGGAAGAAGTGCAACTCTTTCGTTGGTTGTTTATGTCGTCAAACAGACAAATATTTATCCAAATCAATTTACAATTGGTTTTCGACCAAATAGTTTCCAATCTCAACCATCTGCTTATATGCTTGGTGAATTAACTCAACGTTTGTCAAAATTTATCAATCCTTCTGATAGTATAACAAAACTTTATGTTACAAAGTTTAATCGCGAATCTTTCATACAATTTTCCCATTGTGATTTAGAATGTAACGCTAACACATTCAATGAAGTGTTTAACAACTTTCAAACTATCAGATATCAAACCAATCCAAGCTATAAACTCATACAAGCGTTGAACCCGCACTTCGACATCACCTTTTCATACATAACAGCACCTACGTGTTACCCAAACAACAACGAAACCATCACACCACAGCCATGTCAAGAAATCACATTACCAGCTTGTGGTTATTTTACAATACCTGTTGCAACGCAATGTTATACTGATAACTATGGACGCAACACAAGATCCTTTGCAATGAGTATTAGTCAATCAAATGGCGCATCATTACCATCAATGTCATGGTTACAGTTTGATCCAACTAAACAAACGTATTATGGTATACCTATCTGGAACCAAATAACTTCGACTCAATCTGTTCAAACCACAGGTAAGAAATATGAAGTATTTTTAACTATTTGTGTTGCAATGTCCTTTCCTTTTAGCCTTCGTGAACAGTAATTTTTAACTTTTGATTGAAGTGCAGCGTAGCCTAAATTAATTAACCCTTTAATGAATAATGTTGTAAAATGGTCACACAGACTTTAAAAATCTTGCAGCACACGCTGCAGGATTGTTTACGTGTGTGACCATTTCTGGACATCAGGAAGGGTTAAACATCAGCAGCAGCTGTAATCATTTTAGTCGACTAACATTTCTGCGCTTTCAGAAAAATCTAGCAGTGTATAAAATGAATGGTGTTATCCATTAACAATTATACCATGCAACTTGCAGAAATATGGAGTTTTACTCTGGACATCAGCAGATTGTATGCTAAAATCTTTGAAGGAATAAATTATTTTTGCCAGCTAATTAATGATTGTCTATTCTGATAAACCTGCAGTGAACAGTGGCGGATCAAGCCCTAGTCAGAGCAACACAAGGAAGAGCTGAAACTTTTAATTCTTAATAGCTTTCTACATGATGATGAGTCTTAAGAAATCCAATCATCATACAGAAAGCTATGAGAATTAATGATTTTGAGCATGATTTGAATGTGCATTTTATTGCTGTGACTAGGTAAAAGCATTTTCTGAGTCCGCCTCTGGTAAAACACATCTTCAATTTCATTTCAGTAACTCATCCAGCTTCTGGCAACAAGATTACATCTTCAAAAGACTTTCAAATTGAAAACTATTCATCGGTTTCGGCATTAAATGGTAAAATCTGTCAAGTGACATGTTCATTTTCAACTAGCTATACAAACGATTACAATCATGTGGTTATACTACAAAAACTGTTAGAAAAGATTTCATCCTTTCAATCGCCAAATCCCGGACTGAATGAGTATCAAATACTTGAATTTAACCGTCAAAATAATATCATCACTTTAGCATATTCAAATTGTACGTGGATAAATTTATTACAAAGTCAAACTTCGAGTACCACCTATTTACAGGAAGTATTAAGCGTGATGAATCAATATTTTATACTCACGGGAACTACAATTGTTGATGTCAAACCAGCTTTTCGAGAACATTTAAAACCAGAATTTGAGTTTCGTAATGTTCAGACCACAACAACTTGTACAAGCGTTCCTGTCTCACCACCTATACCTAATCGAGACTTGTACGTAACATTGGAGAAAAGTTGTGGTAAATTTTCATTTATGATTCCTGAAGATATGTTTATGGATCCAAAGTATGGTAATACACGAGAGCTAACCTTACAACTTCTGAGTCAAACAAATACACCACTAACAAGAACAACATGGGTGAATCTAAATTCCAATCAAGATGTTTATGGCGTAGTTGGAAAATCTACCAGTGAAAACCAGCCATCAGGAGGCTATGAGTTTCGTTTGAAAGCAACAAATCGCGATGGTCAGTCAGCTACTACACGTGTTTTTCTTACAATACCAGCAAAGAAATGGACTACAGAGATTATCACATTGAAATTAACAACAAGTGTTAGTTTGATACCTTCATATGATATTGACTACCAAATACCAATTCTTACACAAATCGAATCCTTTTCAACCTTCTCACAACTTCCAGATCAGTTTTATGTGAGATCAGTTGATAGCATCAATAGTCTTTACGCTGTTATCGACTATGCATATTGTGTTGAGTGTGATCAAAGCTATTATACAAGTATGAAGCTGTCACAACAAAATCAAGCTCAATTACAATCTTGGATTGGAAATAAAATTGCTGTTGTAAATACACAGTATGAATTTGCAACAGTAAATGAAATCAATTCCGTTTGTTTCACTTCAAATGATCAAATCAGTTATAAGGTTAACTTTGAGCTTTGCAATGGTAATGTGTATTCTTTGAGCAATCTTTACACGTCTTATATCGAACAAATACCAACAGTACAGTTGCTTACAATGAATGGTGTTCTTGTATCACCTTCGTCATGGATCACATTATCTACAAATCCTTATAGACTAGTTGCATATCCCACCAAAGCTCTTCTTCTTTCACAACCAGGGAATGGATATAATTTCCTTGTGCGTTTGATTGTGTCTGGTACCGAGTTAAATAATGGACAACAAATAAAAGTTACCATTACAGAGGATTCACCACAGGACGCTCAAAAGTATACTTTAACACTAACTGACAACAGTAATATTGAACATTCAGATAACTTCTACATCTCACAGATCTGGCAAATCACATCTTCGTACGTGGGTGTAACAAGTCGATTACAACATAGTGCTTTGACAAGAGTTAGTAATAATCCTCGTCTGTTTACAATTTCATGGCATAACTGTTCCTTACCTTGCGGAAGCATCGAAGTGCAAAATGTTAATACCAAACTCTTTACTCAGGGTATCATCAGTGAATCATATAAACAGACATTTCCATCAAATTACAGAGTAGAATCATTAGAAACATCTTGTAGCAACAGCCCACCAACCGTTAACAAAACATTGCTGTTAGATGTACCAATATGTGGATATTATCTATATAAATTACCGAAAACCTTTGCATATGATAGTACTGATGGATACTTAGATAATCTGTCAGTTGATATGAGAAACATTGATGGCACATCTTTATCTCGATCATCATGGATACAATTTGATCCATCATTAAAAGAAATAACAGCGTTAATAACAGAAGCAGTTCGAAATTCAGTTCCAACCACTGGTTATAGGTTTATCGTTTACATAACTGATAGTTCTCAGAAGACATCCACCTCAACGGTGATTGTAAATATCGTGGATCATCAAAGTGTTTACTTAAACTATGTGATCCAGTTCACCAGTATGTACTCAACAACAACAACTTATCTGGAGTTGCAAAGACGTGTCTTAAATGTCATGAACAGTTACTTAAATAACGACCGCCTATTAGATTACCGGTCGTTGTCGTATTCACGTCTAGATTCATCATCAACACAGAATGGAGAAATGTTTTATTACAAAATAGGAAACTGTAGTGTTAAGCAATATATTTGTCAATCTGAAAGTACTTCATTGACATCGGTAACGTCCCAGTTTAATCAGAATGGTGTAACAAACCCTACTTTCATAACTTATGTCAATCAAGCTTCTCAAGGCATGCTATCTATCAATCAAGTGAACGTAGAAACGTTCTCAACTGTTGACAAGGCACCTGAAATTACTACATCTGCTTCTCAATCAATCACTCTGAATTATTGTACAGGAAGACGATTTGATACTCCTGCAACTGTCTTTATTGACAGAGAAGACAAGAAATCTCTTACATATAGTATTTCCTTACAAAATGGTAACAGTATACCTACAAATTCTTGGGTGTACTTGCATGAAAGTTACATCTATATCATGCCTCTTGCAACAACTACCAGTGGAAACTACGAATATAAATTAACAGCAACGGATAAATGCGGACAGATGACGTCAACAAATATAAACGTCATTTTAAACGGTCAACCCGTGACATCATCGTATTCAATATTATTTAGATTCCAAGCTAAAACTATGATCTCATATGCTGTTGAAATTTGGAATATTCAGCAAAAGATAAAAGAATGTTATGGGCAAGAAGAGTTGCAAATAATTCGTACTGAATCGTTTACTCTTTTAAACAATCTGATTGAATACAGGTGGAGTAGTTGTACACTACAAACATCTCCTTGTGATCAAAATATGATGGATTTGTTATACACAAGAACATTTTCAGCACCTAATATTATCAGTGAAAATCTTAAAAAATGTTTTGAACCTAAATATATTTTATATGATGCTTCAGAGAATCGTCTTCAAGATTGTGAAGAAGAAGAAAATCCGCCACGTGTTACTAATCCCCCATCAAAGCTTTATGCAGATCTGTGTCAAAAGATGGAATATCTAGTACCTGTGAATACATTTTTGGATACTGAAGATGGAAGCACACGAAATCTTAAACTTGAACTACTTACTGAAAATTTGAAACCTTTGCCGCGAACAGAATGGATTCAATTCGATCAAAATAACCAACTCCTTTATGGATACCCTCGAACTGGCATAAAATATGAAAACGTGAAACGGAATTTTATTTACAAGCTAAAAGCAACCGATTCTTCAAACGCTTACACGATTACTGATGTAACCATTGAGGTACGTGGAAATACACCGTCTCTTGATTATTACATGTGTCTGTATGCAACACGAACAGATACAAACCGACCTCATGTTGACGAAGAAATTGAGCTCATGTCCACGTTAAAATCATATTTCAATCAAGGAAACCTAAATGATATCTCATTCACTAGAACTGGTAATAACATCATATTTAAATATTCCTTCTGTAACATGCCAACTGAAGTCTGTACATGTTCCCAACTACGAACATATCGTGAAATGATCTATTCATCGAACGTTGATATACTTACAAGTCAATTAAAACCTAACTACGTACTCACAAAAGTTACTGACGAACAACAAGAAACCTGCTTGAAAAACAAAGAGCCAGTAATTGATAAAGGTATTCCAATTGAAGACATTCCTGTTGGTGAATGCTATTCGAATGAAATACCAGCAAATGCATTCTTTGACCAAGAAGATGGAAACACAAGAAATTTACATTTACGTTTAACATCAACAAGCAATGAAAATTTTGCACGAAACTATTGGATGCAGTTAGAAGATCAAAAGATTTGTGGTGTCTTACCATACAGGGAATTTGAAAAGTTGAAATATCCATTAAACACAAATACAGTGTATAAATATAATGTGATAGCATATGATGATTGTTTAAACTCTGTACCTAGAGAAACGACATCAAGAATAAACAGAAACAGATATATACAGAAAAGATATTATCTACTATATATGGTCATTAACACTAAGGAAGGTGATATTATGTCGAATTGCACCCTTATTGATCAGTTACTGATAAAACTTTCAAATTATACTCGACATTTAAAGTCCGATCTATTTGTTGAAGATATTTATATTTACAATGACACTGCAACAAATTATACAGAGATAGTTTGGGGGTATCAAAACTACAGTAAGACTTGTAATAATTATACATATTTAATATCAGAGCAGTATTTTGTGAATTCAAATGAAACAAATCCAGTGTTTATTGATTACATGCAACCTGATTTTGATGTTCTTGAAGTAAGAGAAGAGAAATCAAAAGAATGTGTTATAGTTCCACCTACTGCAGTGTTCTTTGGTAGTCCTGAAGGAGATTTTCCATGGTGGATATTATGGCTTTTACTTGCTTTAGCTTTGTTGTTTCTCTTACTTTGGTTGTTGTGGTTGTGTTGTCCAAGATGTTGTCCGGGTTGTTTTGCTGCTTGCTTGAAGTGTTGTGGAGCAACTTGTTGTGGTTCATGTTGTCTAAAGTGTTGTCCTGGGCCGGGTAAAAAATATGCAACCTTTGATGAAAGCCCAACTGGAAGTCCAAATGTTGCCCCAAAGCCAAATGATGTCGAAGGAGGTAAGATTATTTTACCACAGAAATCTAAAACACAATTTTAAAATTGACGCATAAGCGATTTCCTTACGACGTCATGACGTCATGACGTCATTAGGATGTTGTTTGGACATCATTGTTGTTGTTGGCTTTGATTTTAACTTGAAGTTGTTTGTCGGACAACACAAGACACCGAACTGGTGAATTAATTAAGATACACATTTTCACCCTTATTTAAATGTTAAGATATTTGAATTATTAACGCAGCTATATACTGGATTATCAATGTGTTTTGATGCATTGACTATTATTAGGTTATAGTCGTCATACGTTGAAACGTTGCTGCAAGATAGTGAAAGAACTATTCGTTACTAGGCTTTTGGACAAGTAGCAACTCAAGATCGGCAAAAAGACGTATCTGTACCATATAATCCTAATAATCCTATAATCTCAGATGCAAATAGTTCAGAGACTAAAAGATAGGATTATTCTCTTATCTTATCTTATCTTAATCATAGGTGTTGCTGCAATGCCACGAGATGAACGTGATGGTCCTAGTGGTGGAGTTGCACCTCAAGTACAAGACCTTAACAGTGGACCATATGGTGGGGTAGCCCCAACACCAAATGATGATTCTGATGATGACATTGATCCACATGGAGGTGTTCTTGCTATGCCACGTGACGAAGATTCTTCAGAGGAAGCTGTAGTTGCGGCAGCTCCGATTGCAATGGAAGAAGAGCAACCACCTGGTTTTGACTTTGATGATGATGATGGCGATGATGATGATGACAGTGCAATGGAAGGAGATGTAATGGCTATGCCAAGAGTAAGTTCCTTACATCGGATGTCTCCTACTACATGACTGTTGTGTACTACAGACATAACCCCAAATTTCTCCTCTGGATTTTTACTGCTATTTAACTAGACAATCGTGACTTGTGTTCCAAAACCATCTTTTTCTTTAATAATTCAAGAGATTGCTGATCATTGTAGACTTCAGACTTTAGATCTTTAGTTTTATGTTGTTACTACCTCGTGGTGCCTGCAACAAAGCCTTGACGCGCCCTATCGTCAAAAACTCGATTTGCAGCCATGTTTTAATTAATAGGCGCCAAAACCTTTACAAAGCCAAATCAATTTTCCTTGAAAATCACAGTCTGACAAGTCGACAGTTCTTGTGACAAAGTTTTATCTTCAGACATTTAGTCGTTTTAATGTCATATTTTGTCCAATGTGTCAGAGGAATTGTACAAGAAGCCAGAAATACCTACCGTCTCATAACCTTTTTGTACACGACTGTAGATTAACAAAATTGACGTTTCTATATCTTATAAGTTAAATCTTATGTCCAGCTGGATCTGTCATTTCTTTTTTATTTGCAGGATGAAGAAGCAGGACGGAATACAGCATCACAAGTCCTCCCAAGAAAACCTGTTTCAGAATCGTCTTTTCATATGACAGAACAGAAAAATGTGCATGCTGAAGTCGAATATAATTTCTCAGAATCAGAAAAATCTTCAACAAAAATTTCTGCTTTAGCTGCGTTGCCAAAATTACCTGAACCTAAAGAGGTCAGAACCGAGTCATATACCGACAAACGAGATATGCAACAAAAACGAAATCAAAGAATAACAAGTATTGATACGACTGAGAATGTGCGAGAAACAAGAAGATTACCTTATAGAAGTGAACGTAATGTTTATGTTGAACGATTTGAAGATAGAAGACCGAGAAATATCGTTATTGACGAATATAGTGACGAAGAAATTGATGCTCCGATAGTTATTAAAGAACGAAAACGACCAAAACCGATAATCATAGAAGAAAAACGAACAAAACCATTAATCATTGAAGAAAGACGTAAAACAAAACCAATAATTATCGAGGAGACTCTTCCATATCGATCAGCGCGAAAGTATCGATATGCTGATGCATTAGTCGATACGCCGATCGTCATGGAAGTTCGAGATCGTAAGTCTAAGAGGCGTCATATACGTCATGTAAGTGACGGCGATGCTCTTATATCAAGAAGAAAAAGAAGGAATTACCTAACACACAGAAGGCGTTCAGTTTCACCTATTGCACACAAAATACAAACTATCAGAAGGAGATCATTATCACCTATGCGTAGAAGATCCACTTCGCCAATAAGACGTAAGAATAGACCAATTACTTTACGTTTAGAAGAACCGGAAATTAAATATACTCGAAAAAGAGATCCATTTCTGGACCTTGGTAGAAAAACATTTGCACGAAACACAGTAAACTTACTTGACCGTGATGTTAAATCAAATAGACGAATCACAGTAGATCATCTGGACCGTGATGTTAAATCCCATAGAGGAAACATAGGTGGTCATAGAGAGCTGACATTGTATATAGACAGTGATGATAGTTTTGGCAAAGATAATAATAGTCATAATAAACACTTATTTGAAAAACGTGAAAGACATCCAAACATGGGTATTGCTGAATCGATGG
Organism: Bougainvillia muscus; assembly: GCA_032352715.1. Lineage (NCBI taxonomy): Eukaryota > Metazoa > Cnidaria > Hydrozoa > Anthoathecata > Bougainvilliidae > Bougainvillia > Bougainvillia muscus. The sequence goes on from JAUCNQ010175325.1 coordinate 18,272, forward strand.
CATCTGAAGAGGTGAGACAAACAGCGCTTATTAAACACGATGTTGTACTTTGAGGATATTCTGCAGACATCTGGATTAAAACTTCAGATTTCTGCAGGTTGTATGGTAAAATCGTTAAAGGATAACACGAGTTTCCATGTAGTGTAAACTTCCATTTGTACCTCTTTATTATATTATAATTTTGATTGGTATTCAGTCTCTCTTGTACCTTTCTAGGGGGTTCAACTTACAATATGTTACAAAATATCCAATACAGTATATTATCCAACCAATAAAAAATTAATAACTTTTGAGCCCATTTTTTGTGGCTTGTTTAAACCTTATTCCTAAACTGCCAATATCTTAAAGAAATCTGTAGTTTTACTCTCGATTTCTACAGGCGGTATTGTAAGTAAATCTTTAACCCTTTAATGCATGATGTCGTAAAATGGTCACCCATACTTAAAAAATCTTGCATCAAATGATGCAGGATTGCTAAAGCGTGTGTGGCCATTTGCATACACAATGCATTAAAGGGTTAACGAAAACATCGTTTTTTACGCAGTGAAATTTCTGTTTAGGTCTACTTTGCACCCTCTACAAAAAGAGATCATCTTTCATCTTCTAAATTCAACTCGTATCTGTCAAGACGTGCAAACGCAAGATCACATGATAACTCTGGAAATAGACAAGTATATAGACGTTCTGAGATGACGTCACGTACTACCAACGGTGGAGGTACAACAAAAGAACTATATAATACGAGATCAGGAATACGAAGAGGTAGAACTACAAAATATTTAGATTCAAAATATAACGTGGATTCAGAGGCATAACCACAGTTGAAAGTATGTTGGTACCATCATAAAGATTCTCGATTACCATTAATTAATCAACACCGTTATCCATTAACCACTTTATCAAACAACTTCCTGAAATGTGGAAATTCACTCCAAATTTCTGTAGGTTATATGATAAAATCGTTAGTTTAAAACATCATTATTTACTCAGTGAAATCAATAATACAGTGCACTCTCTAAATAACACTCGCGGACACCTCTAATTAGCGGGCAATTTATTCGTGTGGAACATTCGTTATCATAGGTGGAACATTCGCTATCAATTTTGTCCATTCGGTTGGAATTTTGTCCTGCCTGGCTATTTGTAAATTTTTTTTAGTATGTATATAACATTGTTTTTGTGAAAATAAAGAAAAAAAGAGACTGTCTTTTTGTTAGCCACGATCACAGCAAACCACGACCACAACAAGCTGCAACATGGTTTTGCTGTCTCATAGCTTAATTCAGAGTTAAATCAATAAAAGCAGCTTTGGATCCTTAAAGTAGGAAAACGCCTGCGAAAAGGTAGAAAACTATTAAAATTTCTTTGAACACCTCTTCGTAGATCAGACACTGACTGAGAAGGGAGAACAAAATAATAGTTTCTGTCAAATAATCTTTTGCATCATTTATTAATTATTAAGAATAAGTTAGTTTTATTCTCCATCTTGACTAGGTGAGATCCGCAACAATGTATCGGACAACAGACAGATGGCGATAACTGTTATTTTACATGCATAAATGAATATCACGCTATAAAATCGAATCATTACTTTCGTTTGTATGTGTCAATAGTTTTACAAAATGCTAGCATATTTAACATTTGAATACCTAGTGTTTATTAAATACTCATTCACACTTAAGAAATCTTGAAGCATTTTGCAGCATGATTTTTAACCCTTTTTGTACCGGGAGTGCACTGAATGAGCTCACCCCCCTATACTTTTTTTAGCGGTACTTCAAGGGAAATTTGCCTGAGTTTTGCAGACATTTGATATTTTTAAGACCGAGAAATTTAAGTTTTACCGCCATTATGGGGTCACCGTCAATAAAGGGTGCATAAATAATCAACTCTTAATGCTTAATTATGCAAATTAGAAAACAAAACAATTTATACACCCTTTTTTTAAGAACCAGGTAAATTCAGCTCAGCCTCAATGTTCTTATTTTTTGGTAATTTTAGCCTTATTTTGTTCTTATGCTGTTCTTATTGTTCGAACATTATAAGCTTTGTTTAGATTTCTCCAGGCAGTGTTTACTCAGAGCTTTAGCCCCATATTATAAGGAATAAAGGACTTTGTGCCTTCATTTTACTACTTATGCTATATTAAAATATGTTCTATCCGGCCTCGTGATGACATTGATGTGTTAATTTAGGTTGGTTGAAAAAAGTCCAGCCTAAGATTGTTCTTAGGTTGTTTTTAATTTTTGGCAGATTTCAGCCTCAGCGTTCCTGTAAAATTGTTCTTATAAAAATAAAAAAAGTGTAATACGCTATAAATTTATATAAATTATAAATTGATATTTGTTTTTCGCTTCTTTTTTTTTCCTCGTATTAAAAGGGACTTTTAAGTTGGTTTTTATTAGTTCTGCTATGTTTATTTGTTACCAACGTTAAATAAATATACCTTTAAGAAGTGATGCAGCACCTTTAGAACTTGCGTCTTTTATGTAAATGAACGATGTATAATGATACTGTAAAAACATCAGGGCTGCAGCACTTACTCGCAAAATTCCCAATCAGCATGCCTCAGATATCTGGAACCTGGTACAAATTTGGTTAAATTATGTGTAAACATTTTATTACCACTGGGCATTAAAGGCTTTAATTATTGATGTATTTAACCTTGGTCGCAGAGCTTCTTACTTTGATTGATAAATCCCTTTGGACACTTTATCTCTTTCACAGTCCAATCTAGCAGATTCCGAAAAAGTCAAAACGCCCTGAGATATAGGTTATCCATTGTGATTAGCCTACTAGGATAACCCAGGATAGACAAGCTAAAAGAATCAGGTATCGTAAACAAAACGCGTTAGATCACTAATGTCTTGTGTGAGTCGAGGAGATATTAATTTTAATAAGCTCCTCCTTGAAACACTTATATAGAAGGTAAATATTGTGAAGGGGAATAAGGTAAACGTTGGAAGGGGACAAGGTATTAATAACTTACTAACCAGTTTTATATATATCACAGTAAGTTGAGGCTTACACATTTTTTTATTTTTTTTGACAACCGTTATCCACTCAACATTGATCCCGAAACATTATGTCTCTTTCTTCAACTACAAGACAGCAAACTCTCGCAGTTTCAGAAAGAGACGTGGGATAGATGTTATGCTTTAACATTACTCTACTCTAGGTCATTGTATACCTTCCTTAAATTAATTTATGAAAAAAATTTCATTTATTTACTAATGTTAATAAACATTGTGGAAGATATTTTTTTCTTTTCTTCATTAATTCCCTCAGTATATCAATTTGGGAATATATTCCCAATGCATGTATGCATGAAGGAAGATACTCGTATTTTTATGATATATGTGATAAGTTAAATGGTTTTGAAGCTACATTGTACTGTTTTTGAATTTTGAACATGTTTTTAATCCACCTCTCGTGTATTTGCTAGCAACCATTGATTAGTGAGCCTACATCCAGATTTTCTTTTTTAGGACTACATACCGTACATACCGTACATACCGTACATACCGTAAGAATATTACTCATTATTTGGATTCAGCGCCGAAAATTGAGTCGATGATAAAAGAAAATCAAATCCAGAGCTTCACTTGGAAAAAAGTTATAGCATATTAAAAAGCAAACTCTTTTTTCTTCTTTTCTTCATTAATTCCCTCAGTATATTCTTCTTAGCTCCAAACTTAGAATTTTATTTTTAAACCAGGAATCCAAATATTTAAATCATTTTTGATAAAAATGCAATGCTCAAAATTCCATAATGGCGGACGTTCAAGTCGGGTATGTTTATTGGGGACGGTGCTGCCATTTTGAAAGTCCGGGGGCTGAATAAGAAGAATTAATTTTAGACCTTAGAATTCACATTGTTTAGGGTTAAGGTGTTTATTTAAACGTACAATGGGTCACGTGTTCTGGTTTCAAGATAATATCTCTCTCTCTCTCACTCGAAAATAAGAAAACGCCAGAAAAAAACACTCTATTCAGACAAAAAGTAGGGGGCTTTAGCCCTCCAAGCATTTGCAGCAGCGCTGCGCCTGTTTATTGTAAACTGCACATTGTTAAGTTGGGAAGAAGGATAAAATATTCATCATACTTAAATTTCCCGAATATCAATGTTTTACCATATATATGCGAAAGGGTATTCACATATCTCTGCTTTTAAAAACATCAGACATGTAATTTTTCATTGAAAATATTAGTTTTAGTGCAGTGTTCTGAATGAATTGGTCTATATATACGATTTCTTACACGATTCGTATATACCATAAAACTCCGAATATAAGACCAGGGCTTATACAATTTCGTAAGCCTTATTTGATGCGATTATACATGGGGGGGGGGCTTATACATTTGGGGGCTTATACATGGACTCATATTAAGTACATCATATTAAATACATTATAGTACACTATAGTACATTATAGTAACATTACAGCACATTTTAGTACATTATAGAAGTATATTATAGTACATTCTAGTACATTATAGTACATTTTAGTAGTAGTTTTTCCCTTACTAACATGGGCTTATAAACGGAGGGGGATATCATTTTATCATTTCCTCCAGGGACGTAACTTTGTTTATAGAGTGCATACAAAAGTATACATTAAGACACTCCACCTAAGATAAAATTGACATGGTCCACTAAAGGTCATGGCGGAACTTTTCATATTCAAGTATTTGTTAATTAAAAATCAATTTTGTTCTATAGTTTATTCACAGGATGGGCAGCTGCACAAAACAACAAGTAAACACAAAATTTACCATAGCAAAAGAAAACGTATTTGACAAACGATTACTTACTGGGAAAAATACAGTTTTTCCGTACAACTAATAAAACAAAAAAATATTTAAGGGAATTAAAATAACGTCAGTGTTAGAAATAACGTTTATATTTCAATCAATTTCCTTTCCATCGGTTAGTACTTCATATTGTAAGCATATAATTAGCATGGTCATACCTTATTCCAAATTTTTACAAATGATGTAATAAAGGTCCAATTATAAATCTGCGAAGGTGTAACATTTCTGAAATAGAGGTAAACTATTGGTTTAAAAATATCACAATATATAATTTTTTAACCCTTTACTACACCATGTCCACTAAATGGTCATACTTACTTAAATAATCCTGTAGCATTTGCTGCAGGACTTTTTAATTATTTTTGACCATCTTCGGACAAAATGCAGTAAAAGGTTCATAGGTTTAATTAATTTCCAGGTACATAGTACAATAAGACAAGGGAAAAGGGTAGACGTTTTTGTAAAGATAGATTTTTAGTCCGAATCATTTGGTTGTTAAGAATAGAGAATTATCTATAATAATGATGTTTTTTAAAGCAATATTTATCGTGTCGTTTTGCTTAGTACTTCGAGTGCTAAGTGCACCAGTTGGTAAGTTGTTTCAAACACTATTCCACTGCATGAAAATCGGGATATTCCAATTCCGAATACGGTATAACCCCGGGAACTCGAACTATTCCCTTGAAGATTTCCTAGTGCATAACAGCTTCGCTTAACTCGAACATTAAGTTAAGTCGAAGTGTTTTCTTCGGTCCCTTAGAGGTTCGATTTAAAGGGAATTCACTGTATGTACAATTATTTGGCATTTAGAGGAAATCGGTTCCGATTTTTTCTAAATGCCAAATATAATCCTAAGTGGATTATCTCTATTTTCACGCAGTGCGTTCTTTGCTAGAGAGTTGGGATGAATTTATGACATGGTATGACAAATAAGTGTTTTCCAATAAACGTATATTTTAGCAGAAGAAACTTCAGGTAGCAGTGACGACACCTTCCCTAGTCAGAGCTTCGTTAATGTTAATTCTTAATATCATCGTGTATATGAGTGATGTTACTAAGAAAAGTTAACAACTTTTTAATCTCCATTTTACTGCTGCGAATAGGTAAAAACATATTCAGAATCCAGCTCTAGTTGGTAAAATCTGCGCATATTGATTGGAAAATATTAAGCAGATATTCGACGAGGCAACATCGGATATTGAGATTTATTCCGTCGAGCCAAGTAATATTCGACGACGC
>JAUCNQ010175326.1:0-15130 GCA_032352715.1 Bougainvillia muscus
TTTCTTTTTTGTGCATACTCACAATAAATCTCTCTTTTTCTTACGCGTGCTCGATCAGGAGACACTTGAACTTATAAACTTATAAAATGGAGAGAAAAACTCATAGACTTTGAATAGTGTAATAATTGTTCGATAACCTTTTAAAAGCCTTACGATCATTGGTTAACTATTAATTAGTAATAAGTTTTAGTCTCTATCTTTATGCTCTGACTAGGTCTGAGTCCGCTCCTGGAAATACATTAATTAATGAATTAATTATAACACTTTTAAAAGGCTTACGATCATTTGTTAACTATTAATTGGTAATAAGTTTTAATCTCCGTCTTGGTGCTCTGACTAGGCCTGAGTCCGCTCATAGAAATATATTAATGAATTAATTATAACACTTTTAAAAGGCTTATATGTGTCAACGATTGCCAAGAAAAACCTCCAAATTCAGTGCGAGCGATTTGACTCTGCTCGATATTTTCTGTCTGGAGATCATCGTCTTTTAAGGCGGCTTTCCATGCTTTTTAACATTTCGTGCGAAAAAGATTTTCGATTGTTTTCATTGTTTTGCTATTGTTTATTTTGTTTTCGTACGAATATTTATCTCACAAATGAAATGATTTTAAAAACCCTAGAGCTGTATGAAAAATGACAAACAAATATGGTGTATGCAGTTATTACATATGTGCGTGCTGTTCGTTGATTCATTTGTTAGCTCCTTGATTCGTTTCAATCGATTTTATATGAAGACAGAGTTAGAAATTTAAAAATTTTGATTTGCATTTTTAAAGATAGTTGATTAAATTGGTTCGCATAATCTAAAAAACGATTTGCATTTTGCGAACTGCGACCCCTTATTTCGATCGTTGTGGAAAAAGGAAAGAATTATTGACAAAGACTATTGAAAACTAAAGAGAAATGTAAATATTTCAAACGAATTATTTTCTACTTATTTTTTATGTTTGCAAAAATTTGCTTTGTAAATTCGCTTCATTCCTGTCAATTTTCATCTCCTATGAAGTGTTATTGTGCATACTTTGTATGCACAACAACACCTCATCTGAGGTGAAAATTGACAGGAATGATACGAATTTAAGCGAATTTTTGAGACAAACCTTTATTTATAGATTGACTGACACATTCAATGATATAAAAGACAAGACTAAATTTCTTGAATCATTTCGTCGTACATTTGAAGGTTTACAACATGATACAACATTATTTCAATTATCTAATAATATTCTTCCAGAATTTTTTGCAGGAATAAAGCAATTGGATTCAGTATCAAAATATTATGCTAAAAATGGTTTCTTAGGATCACTTCTTGCTAAGGTTAACTCACATTTTCTTTACTCAACGGTAGATTCCATATATAACCTTTTTATTACCATCTATTTTTATAAGAACTAAGAGTTCGTCTCAAAAATTCACTTTAATTCGCTTCTCTGATCGTTTCGTTTTCATCTCAGAAGAAGGGTCATCTTGCATTCATAGAATGCACAATTACTCTTCTTCTGAGATAAAAATTAATATCAATGAAACGAATTTCTAAAGCGAATTTTTGAGACGGTTCCTAAGAATTATTAATTGTCACCCTACTTAAAGTAATATTGTGATGTAGATTTTAAACGTTAAAAGACTTGCTTTGTAAATTCGCTTCATTCCTGTCAATTTTCATCTCCGATGAAGTGTTATTATGCATACTTTGTATGCACAATAGCACTTCATCTGAGGTGAAAAAGACTCCACTAATCTGACACTGCCCCTTGAATTATGAGGGTGGAAGTGCCCCTTTTATGTATAATGGAAAGAAAAGCATATTAAGTGTTTAGTCTTATTAAGAGACCCATCTTCATACATAAAGAAATTAAAATTTAATTACTTTAATTTTACATTTACTTCTGTGACTAGGTGAATGCATGTTCTAAATCCACCTGTGGTTTTTTCTTCAGGTATCTCAACATCTAACTACTATTTGCAAGGAGAATATACAAGCCTTTGTGAACGCATCCAATAAAGACCACAATCAACTATGGAATTGCATTCTTACAGAAATCACATTTGGAAAAGTTCGACTAGAGAAAACTAAACTGCGTAGAAAGGTTACATCTGAATCTCTAACATCTATTTTATCTGTACTGTACAATGTCTTATCAATATGTAACCAATGGGAAGAACTGATACATACTTTACGTGATACACTTGGAGGCGGACAAAGTGCACAATATCAACCTGTCTTGTCTGGCTTGTATTTACTGTCTAAAAAGTTAAGAGGTGGAGCTTCACTTGTTGGAAGTGATACTACCTTGTCTTCTAGGAAAACATCAAATGCAAAAGAATTGAATGAAACTGCAGGTAGCTTGTGTAAAAATATTTGTACTTCCAGAGATAGATTATAAACATTCTGTATGCAGTTAAAGTAGAAACTTTTTATTGCTTATTAAACGGTAATGGGGCTACAAACTAAGCTATTAACCGTTTCCCTTCTAGCTGCCCATCTTGCATAATACGATAGAACCTTCCTTAAGTGACAAAGAAGTTAAAATGATTTTCTTAGGCGTTTTCTTTCATGAACAAAAACATGAACTCATCTATTCATAGCATCTTAGGACATTTCCACAAAAATTTGTTGTTCTGGAAATCGCATAAGTTCACAATTTTCATTACATTATATATATTGCTTGAACCTAATAAGCGAGAATTTTAATGTGTCAAAATTCTGCAATGGCATAATTCCTATGTCATTTCCTTAAACATTTTGTAAACTTGGTAGAATTTGGATGCAGAAATATATGCCCCCTAATAATGTTAATAAGAATATCGTAAAATTAAAACTTGTCTATTGATTTCAGCTTTAGATCATTTTCAAGATGGTGCCTCATCTGCTTCTGCACTCTCTTTATTACACAGTGGTGTTTCAATCTCTGATGAAAAGACAATATTATTTCCAATCACTGTTTTTACACATTATGTCTATCAACTTATTGATATTATTGAAACTTTAAAACAACTCCATTTACTTATTGATAAAACCAAAGGATTACCACGAATTGGTGTGAAGGATATTCCTCTGCATGATTTAAATGATGGTTTGGGAAAAATTGAAACTCTCATTGTGAAATCGAGTTCAGGTTTGTTTCTAGATGGTTTAATTTATTAAATATTCGCTTTAATTTGCTTCACAAATCGCTTCATTTTAACCTCAGATTAAGTATTATTGTGTATACAAAGTATGCATCTGAGATGAGAATTGACAGGGTTGAAGCGAATTTATACAGCAAATGTTTGAGACAGCTCCTAATTCGTTAATGTTAATTTCCGAATGCCCTGCAAATGAAGTTAAACTGTTTTTCCAACTTTCACCTTATCTTTAAAACTTGTGATTTATAAATACCAATAAACAGCAGCTCACATGCATATTCTCAGGATAACAACAAATCAGTTACCATAGATAATATGCATGGTTTTTTTCAACTCAAAATTCTTTTATTTTCAGATATGTTCCAGACAGATATTGAATATGTAATGCCAAGTTTTTCAAAGTCTCTTAATGTTGGTTTTAAAAAATTGGCTTCATTTCTGAGAGTACATTTAACAATATCTTCATTTGTTGATTATAATACAAACTCTAATGGTCAGTTTGAAAACATGTATGCAACATTTGTGAAGTCTATACAAGACATAGAAAAATTTATTGAAGAATATATTCAGGTAGGAGAGACTGTTTAAATCGTAATAGTAATCCTTGTTTACCATGTATATCAGACAGTAACAGCTCTATTGAAACAACCGCCAATTGGATGCTGCCCCTTGCATAATGAATAATGAATAAGAAGTGCAACTTTATGTTTAGGACTATTTTACATAAATATTACCCTTATTAAATTAATCGCACGCTGTCCTCCTATTCTAGATTAGTCCCAGTTAATGAATGTAGGGGAAAAAGTATAACAACCAAGTTAAAAATCAAAATGATTTGATCTTTAACTTCTTTTTTATACTTTTACCTGCTATTATCGAAATGCATTTATTTTTTCATCTCAAACAGAATATATTTTTTATATTTGGGTGATTTTTTTACATTTTTCAACTTCTATCTTCTATCTTCTATTCTCTATCTAAAAATCCTAAGAAGTCATGCTATTTTTATTATTTTTCTGTTGTACATTATTATGGTTGTTGTTGAAGTTTTGAAACTGCCAAAGGTTGCCACTTCCCTGCAAACGAATCAAACTTTCAAAAAGATACGCAATCTACCAAAAGGAAACAACTTTTCTATGCTATTTAAACGTTTGCTGTTTAATAACATTTGAGGATAAAACTAAATTTAAGGGAGATACCTTTGCACTTATACATTGTGATCACTTGAGCTACCTAGTGTTATTTTTCTTAGGGTGTATTCAAACTTGAGTGGGATACAGAAAAAATGATACATATTCTTTCATGGTATATTGCTTGAAGACCTATTTAACATTTTGGCCCAACCTGTTTCTATGTGGATTACAAAGGTGGATTTCGAAATACTTTGTCAGAAGAGTAGGCTATATTCTCCCCTGAATTAAACTCACAGTTAATAAGTAGTATAACGAAATGTTATATATACTTAACCAGGCATTCAACTCTGAATTTATAACAAATCCAATTCAGTTAACTCATTCAGTCTTGAAGATGTGACTGATTACGAATCATCATTTGATTTCTCACAGTGGCTTGTGGCACTGAATGAGTTAACATAAGATTTAATTACATACGAATTTTGTGGACGGTCCCTTAACATCTAGTAATCCATGCAGTAATTAACAGTAATCATCTCAACTCCATCCTGGAAACATTCCTTAAACTGCATATTGAGGTCTGGTGATCCCCTGCAGTGGATATACTACTCATCTGATGTATTTTGAGATAGATATTCTAGTGTATGGACGGTAACAAATTATGTAGGGACTGTTTACAAAGTTAGCATTGAAATTCGTATCAATTTTTGTATAGAAGGAGCTATATATATATACTTCCTCTGTTTTGAAAATGGTACGATTTCTGACACGAATTTTGTGGATGGTCTGTTATAAATATTACATCTTGTAATGCTTTATGTTTCGTTGATTCTGTTTAGCTTTAATTCAATACTGTCAAGAAGTGCATTGGTTTCGTTATTTGATGAACTATATACGAAGACATTGTCCAGCTTTCAACAAGAGCTAGATAACATTGAGGAAGAGTATAACGACAAAAAAGTAAAGGATTTGTCTTACGAGTCAGTTTCATAAATCGTGTAGTTTTCACTTAATACTTTGTGTACCTCATTATAGGAAATTATAGAAAACAGTAATTAACGATGCATAAAATTAACAGGAAGCAAATTAACGCGGTTGGCCGATGCGGAATTGAGAAAGGAATAAAACTAACGCGATGGAGATCGATAAAAGGGATCCATAGTTATTACACCTGATTGCCTTACACCCTTTATAACGTCTGTTATACCTGCCGCTCACTAGCCTGCAAGAATGATATTACGTCGTCTTTCCGCCTTGAATAATACATATTCATTTTCATGACCTTTGGGTTGTCAGGCTTTGATGTTGACAAACGAAATTTTATACGAAAAATAATGAGTTTTAAGTTTACAAGAGACTTTTATAGGAGTCTAGAAATTAACAAAACATTTAATTTGCAGGTATTTAATTAACGCGATATTTTCAAATTCGCGTTAATTAGATGCTTCGTTAATTTCCTGGAATAAGGTATACGAAATAAATTCTCTTGCAATGAAAGAGAATGACTTATAAAATGAATTATAAAACGAATATGATCCATAGTTCACGGGTTTTGGAAGTTATTATTTTTCTAACAATTCTTCAAACAATTTTTCAGACAAATCAGTTACTGAGGCAAAAAACTCATTGCTGGCTGCTGAAAAGCTACCTTAGTAGATAAATATGTCAAGGTCCTCAACGGAATTAAGTTCTTACGTTTTTAACGATTTAACTAATTGTGCATAAATAAAATCCAGCAGTTCCATTGAAAGAAGCTTAAACTATATTTATCTTAGAATGATCCACCCAATCTACGCAATATTCCAATTGTTTCATCTGCTGTTTATTGGGCAAGAGGTCTTTTTAAAAGAATCGAAAATTGTATGAATGAATTAAAAGTTGTGAAACTTGTCACTAATTTGAAGGTATGTAACTGTTTCTTTCTTTTTTTGTTTAGGTTTCTACCTAGTGACAACCTTAGAAACCGTCTCAAAATTCACTTTGTAATTCGCTTTGTTCCTGTCAATTTTCACCTCAGATGAAGTGTTATTGCGCATACTTTGTATGTGCAATAACACCTTATCTGAGGTGAAAATAAGGTGATTTGTGAAGCGAAATAAAGCGAATTTTCGAGACGAAACCTTAGTCTACAAGGCCTTTTCAAAATACAGTTTTTTTACGCAATTCGTTTTCTTACAGAATAATTTCAAAATGTCAACAGAAGGAATCCTAATTTAAAAACTTTTATTAGTGTATTAGTATTTATTTGAGCTTTTAAGTTATGTGCCTGCTTAAGCTGATCTCACATTTCGCAACCAGTCTTTTACAATGGAAAAGTGAATAAATAAAACTTACCTTGTTTGCAAGGTTTACATAATTTTTATACATTAACATTTATTGTTGCTAGCAGTACCCGCGTTATTTTAACTGCTTTGAAACCATATTGCGCATACTATGCTGATTTTTTTATTGATTCTTATATATTAGTCAAGGTTCTTTCCAATAATGGCATCTAAATTCCATACAAAAAACCACCCTTTACAGAGGAACTAGTACGATGATTAGTAACGGTGGTTATATCGATTATATGAGAAACTTATAAATTTTTTTTCCAGAAATATTCCACTGTTGTACAACAATACAACCGTTTAGCCATAGTTTTGATTCAATTTGAAGAAACATGGCTTGCAATATGGCATTCAAAAGCTGAACAGTGTGGGAAGTACATGAATACAACTCTACTAGCTGTCGATGTCAATTCTCACAAGATTATAGTATATGCAGACCCGGGGTAGGAATATTGTTAGCATTGCTGTGGTTTCTTTAAGTCTCAATGTAAACTTTATGGGTGTTGCTGTCGTTTTTGACTACCCAATAAAATATTATTTTGACAATTTAATTTGATGGCAAACTGTTTAGGTTTTGATTGTTACTTTGATTATTGAATTCAATTATTTAGTAACACAGTAACGGTAACAGTGTATATTCATAAATTCAAAAGATACCTCAGGTTTTATGCCTTCACAGTGTTATCACTTCATTCTGTTTCAGTTTTTGTGTGTTGTTTTTTTTGCTTTGCTTTGCTGTTTTTATCTTTAATTCAGGTTCGTTTAAAGATTTTTCATGATGAAGTATTATACGTGTCCCTGCTTTCTTGTAAAGTAGATTACAAAGAAGCCCTATAACGTAAAACTAGGCCCATTTGGTGTAGGCAACGTACAGCCTTCGTTCTGCTTGTGGCTAGACAATTGGAGTACAGGGAATGCTGATGGGGGATAATAATAATACAAGTTGTTCTACTCTCTAGGGTGGAATAGCATATAGTTGTTTCTATAATGGTTGAGCTTTATTTTCTATTTTTCAGTGCGTTGGAGATATTTTCTGATGTGAAATTGTTAAGACGTATTGATGTTCAAATTAATAATAATTTATTACAGTATTGCGCTCAGGTATAAACTCGTTGGAGATACAAGTTTTTTTGTTTTACCAAGTAATCTTCTAATAATGTTGTTGTCTGGCCGAGCAGCCTAAGGTGTTGGTTTCTAATCACATCTTTGTGGATTCAATCCCCGCTAGAGTCCGTAGCTCAAATTAAAGCTTTAAATAGAACCAGGACCCGAAACAGGACCCACATTGATAACAGTGTCTCGACATTGAAATGGCCATCCTGTATAAATAATCGGAAATAAATAAAATAAATAAATAAATATACTAATAAGAAGAACACTTCTAACTCTTATTTATTCCCCATTTATATATTATAAGTCGATAATATTGTCTCAAACATTTTCTTTTTTTAATTCATTTTTCTATTCGATTCATTTTCATTTCAAATATAGTGTCATCGAGTATGCACAATGCACACTTCTTTTGAGTTAAAATTGATGGGTCTGAAACGAATTTATAAAGTGAGTTTTTGAGACAGTCCCTAATATTTCAAAGTAGCTTATAGAAAAGACTATTCAGTCACTGATCAAGCAATTTACCACTATATTCACAGGCCCTATCATTCCAGATCATTTAAGGGCCCGACAATCGGACGCTACCACTTAAATAAGGAAGAACAAATTGCCTCTTTTATGTAAAATAGTCCTAAAAATATCTTGTATTAAGGGTTTTTTGCATTAAAATGCCCTGTTTCAACATATCGGATGCTGACCCCCTATTCTATAATAGGCCCTGATTCAGTTATTTATACAAATTATAATAGCTTATATTGTAGATTGAAACTTTTAATTTAAAATAACTTTTTTGGTCCTGTTAAGAGTAATGTGCCTCGTGTTTGGGTGGTTAGAGTGGTGAGGGGTAAAACCATATGAAAAACTCAGTAAAAAGGACAGATTTTAGATGAACAGCTCCTATAGTTGAAACATTGTTGAGAAATACTATCAGATAATACTAGACAACTTAAACGAATAACATGCTTTTTGAGATTAGACTAAGAATTTTTTTTTTATTCTTATAGGAAAGCAAGTTTAAGTTTTACAAACAAACATTAGACTCCCTTGTACATCAATATTATGAAATTTGTGATGCAATCCCAGATCATCTACAAGAAATTACTAAGCCATTATGTGAAGCAACGTTAACCTATTTTCAACCGGGACTTTCTGTTTTAAAGTGGGATAGTGTGAATGTTGATGCATTTCTTTACAAGGTAATGAAACTATTGTCAGCTGCGGAATTACAGCTAGCCAGAGCACCGAGATGAAGACTAGGATAATTAAACTTTCAAAGTGAACGAATGGTTAACAACCATTTTTTGTTAAACCAATAATTGTTTTTGGCTTTTGTTCTCCATTTTATTGCGTTGTTTAGCCTATTGTGGACTGGCCTATGATATATGAACTACTCTCAGAAATAATTCCAAAGAAATTTGTTTAGAATTTATAAAGGAAGTATATACAACATGCAAGAAATCCCATTCTTTTATAAATTAGGCAAAATTAATAATTATAGTTCAGTTTGGTTTAATATTCTATATCTAATTTATTTTGTTCTTAAATGTTTTAAAAACCGGTTTTTCATTGAGAGCAAATCTCTCTTAGGACACGTTTATATGAAGACTTTCTATAGGCGAAATGAACTGTCATGGCTTCTGTGATTGGAAAAATTTAACCAACCACAGAAGCCATGACAGTTCATTTCGCCCTCAACGATTTTCCATGTAAACGTGTCCTTATGCAAGTATTTTTGAATGGAATCAAGCCATAATATCGACAGGCGAAATAAACTTGGACATACAGTTATAAAATTTGTGACCTCTGATCTGGCAGGTAACCTGTGGCAATATTTTCTAGTAAAAAAAGGAGCAAACAATTCACGATTTGATTATTTCATTGTTCTTAGGTCCAACAAGCCTTAGACCATTTTGAAAATAGTACCAAAACAGTATTGGAATTATGTTCAACTGAAATTGGAGATAGTATTCAAATGATCAAAGAGTTTGTGTTGTTTGATGATACTATGCTATCAAAATGGATTCCAACAGATTTCTTATCAAATTATTGTGTGGTATCTGATAAACTTGGAAAAGAATTAAATGACTTAATTTGCATGATTGAGAGGTCATTGCAGGTAAAATTTACATTAACGGACATTATTCATTTTCATCACAGAAGGAGTATGATGATGATGATGATAATGATGATGATCCATCGTTTGGTTTCTCAATGTCTTTTCGAATTTATGCGATTACGTATTCCTGATAAATGATTTCAAATGATTATTTTATTTCTAAGTAGTAAAAGCGGAAAAATTGATGGTAATCACACATCAATTTTATATAAGATTTTCATTTTGTTCAATTGCGACAATGCTTAATATTATGTTAATTACATTTCGTCTTAGCAAATAACAACCATTCTTGTACGAAAACCTTCAAGCTCAACCACAACAAGTTCCAAATTATACCAAGGATCAAAAGCAGAACAATATGCGTCATCCTTACTTGCTAATAATGTACCTCAAGAGATCTCCTCATCACCTATATCTATTTCTGATGAAAAGAAAGTTATCACAAATCTGTTTTCATATTATGCAACACAAATTTATGAAGCAATGAGACAAAGTACTATCAAATCATTGGAAGAATATTTAAAATACTTACGGAATTTTATAGATGACAATAGGTAAGGGACCGTTCATAAAGTTCGTATGGAAATTCATATCAATTTTCATACAGAAAAAGTGTGCACTAAGACTCTTCTTCTTTAACCCTTTAATGCCTGGTGGTAACAAAATGGTCGTACACACTTCAACAATCCTGAAGCAAAATGCTTCAGTATTGTTGAAGTGTGTATGACCATTTGATGGCCTCTAGGCATGAAAGGGTTAATGAAAATGTTACGATTTGCGATACTAATGTTATGTCTTAGTAAGATATCCCTCAAACTGACATAACTACTTTCCAGTAATTTTTTTCGGACTCAAAGTTAGTTGTGGCTTGATTATTAGATTCGTTATTGCGATTTTTGTTTTAAATGTAAATATTTTGACATACGTCAGCTTATTTAATGTTCACTACTTAGAAATTTGGGTGATTCTATTCCAATTAACATTCCAGATATTCTCTGAAAGGAACATACGTTATCGTTAAAACTTTGTTGGTACAATGTGATAGCCAGTGACGTAAATTTGTACCAACAAAGTTTTTAGAGAGAAGATAATCCTAACCTGATAATCTTAATTTCTGAAAAGACATGACAACATGTTAGCACAAATATTTTTATCTTTTTAGTCCTTCAATATGGTTTTGTGTTGATGTGACTTTTTCCTTACCAGATGTCACATTGATTCCTAAATTAAGTGAAATACAACAACATGCCAGCGAAGTTGCACAAGAAATTATTAAAATCAGTTCAAATGTTTACTGGTGGGATTCAACTCAAAAGAAAACATTCCATGAAGCTATTTTAAATGACAGTGCTGTGCTTGTTTTGAAGAAAAATATAGACTGCGTAATATCAGGTATCTAATTTTATCTCAGAACTTCGCTTCAGTAATTCGTTTTATTCCTCGATCTTCATTTAAAAAATTATGCACAATGACATGAGATAAAAATGAAACGATTTTGAACAAAATTTCGAGAAAAATCTCAAGTTATATTGAAATGTTACTTGTCTGTATATCTTTTTGCATTGTGTTTTTTATTTTGCAATGAATTTTTCAATTTTTAATTTGTATATTTATTTGTACATTTGTATATGTTTTTACTAAAAATGATTATTAACCCCTTAATCTCAGCAAAATAACCTGCTTCCCTCATGCTTGAATTGTTTTAATATCTTTTGGAGACTTTGATTAAATAAGTTGAATTTAGCATAAGTTATACAGGAGAATAGCAATAACGATGCCTTCCTATTCTAGATTAGACCTTTATAAATCAACCTTGTTGCATTTTTAGATCTTGATAATCATATTAGTAGTTCTTTACTTGTGTTCGACAACTTCAAATTTCTTTGGTCTGATGATATGAACGTGTTATACGAAGCTTTAGAAAATGAAAATACTGATTTGCAAGGTCATCATAAAGAAGTTGAAAGAATAATGGATGTAGAAAAGAATGTTGCTGATATTAAAGATCAACTTAATGTTGGATGTCTTCTTTTAAATAGGACACCTGTTAAGGATTCATTAAATGGATTTTGTTTAGCATGGAAAATGTGTTATGTACAAAAACTGCATCACGTTGCTAAGGTATGTATTTAACTATTTGTCTCTATTTGCTTGATTTTTAAACTGCATTCAAGTTAAGAAAGAAATTTCAAATGCTTATACGTACCACCCCAAGGGATCAAATAAAATGATTTATATAACAACAACTTTACCTTATTGGTTGCAGGATGAGGCTGCCTTGCTCAGTTTAAAGGTTTACTTGTGAAAAATAATCCTACTTAAGGACCGTCCACAAAATCCGAATCACAAATCGTACCATTTTCATCACAGAAGAATATTGTCTCTCTATGCGTTCATAGTAATATCACAATGAATTTTATGGACCGTCCCTTAATATTCGAAAGCAACTAATTGCAATTTTTTATGTTTTTTTAGACGAACTTGGATAAAATTGTTTCCCAACAAGAAACCTTTCAGGAAGCTTTAACAAGAGAAATAACAACTTTATATGATTTGAATAACGTTCTGCAAGATATACAGAAAGTATCAGACCTGGAAAATGAAATTGATGATATGTACACGCCTGTGGAACAGCTGTATGAAAAACTAAATATGTAAGTTTTTTTCTTTGACTTTCCTTAAAATTAACCTGATTAAAAACACTGACATGAATAATATAAAATAATTGTTCTGTAAAATTTAGATAGAGTTCAGATAATAGGGTTTCTGATACTGGAGTCTACTCTAATTTTATTTAGACTACTTCCTTCTATATCCTATCTTAACGTTTTGAAGAGATTACCGTAGAATTTCGAAAAATAAGCGCACCCAAATATAAGCGCACCAAATCCTTACCAAAATTTTATTCCGACGATAAGCGCACCCAACGATAAGCACACCAAACGATAAGCACAAATGTATAAAAGGAAATCGCAAAAAAAAATTATTTTATGTTTTTCTCTTCTCCTTTTATAATGTTTAAAATGTTACGTATTACGAGTACTGAGTACGAACAATGTGACACTTATTCCGATTATTCTACTTCTGACGATTAAGAGAAAACAAAATAATTTTATAGAAAGTTTTGATTTTATCCTGTTTTCCCTTGCAGTTTTTATATACCCGTTTATAAGCGCACCCAACGATAAGCGCACCCAATGATAAGCGCACCAAATTCTTGCTATCACCTCTGATAAGCGCTGCGCTTATTTTCGGAATTATACGGTATATATCATTGCTGTAAAAACAACTCCACATTTGTTTCACATTTGGTGATATATATCATGCAATGTTTAGGTGATTTCTTCTTATGAGGATTCTGATACCAGCTTAATAATTTACTTAAATTATTCACGCAATTTAATTGCTTTCTAGAGAATATCGAATTCCCATAGTGAGAGAAGAAATAGAGACTGTGCAAAGTTTGCGCAAAAAATGGGCTGATCTTTTATTAGCTGCGGAAAAGGTAGGACTAAATTAGCTATAATCAGTTTTATCGATCAAAGTGATAAATTATTTAACAATTTTGTCGCAGGGACCGTCCACAACGTTTGTATCGTAAATCGTACCATTTCCATCACAGAGGATGTCTTTGTGAATACAAAGTATGCACAAAAACACTTCAATTTGATTAAAATTAATACGAATGTGCATGTAAATTTTGATGACGATAAATTCTTTTTAAAACTTTGTCGGCTAAATTCTTTGTTGAAAATAATATTAGTCGACTTGCGAAAACTTCATCACTTTTCACCAAAAAATAGTTATTGCTGACTAAATTATTAGACATTTTAATTATTTTTTTATGACGCCCTATTGATTATTTAAGTAAATTACAAGTAATTAAAGACCTTGTATACTCATACAAGTCAGCACGGAATAGCTACATTTTCCTTAACGATTACAAAATTAGGTTTCTGTCAACACAAATAGCCATTATCGTTAAAGTTAGAAATAACCATGTACATGCAGAAGTATTAAGTTTATGTAATAGCCAATGGGAGAAAATACTAATTTTTACTTTGTTGAAATATTAACCTAGTTATTTTCTTTGTATCTTGCTCGTTTCGTTATAGGCAAATCAAAATCTAATGAGAGAGAGTAGATCTGTGTTTGAGCAGGAACTGGACAAGAACATTAAGGTACGTTGTTAAAATTATGTATATGATTAAGTTGCACATTGAGTTGAATTTGTTAAAACTAACTTAAAATAAGAAATGTAAGATTCAATATGTAGAAATAAAGATTGCAAAAGCATTTTGTTTCACAATGGAGTGTTCGCAAAATCCCAACTCGTACCTTTTTCATCACAGATACAGTGTATGTGTTGTGTATGAACCAAGACATATCTTTTGAATGAAAATTGATTCAAATTACATACAAATTTAATAGACGAATCCTTAGTATATGTTCGATTACTTCCATAGTATTTAAACATATTCCTGTCGTTTCGATATGATGTTTGATTCATTCATTTTCACCTTAATTTTATTCAGTTAAACTTCTAGTTAGTAGGGACTAGTGCCAATCATCACAGTAGATATTCAAATCAGTATTAATGTTACTTTTTTATATTTCGTGTATTGTAGAAATTTGTTGTTGAAGTGATTCAGTTTCGAAACAGATTTGATTCTCAAGGACCTGGTATTCCTGGTATATCTCCTAATGATGCAGTTACACGGTTAAAGAACTTTCAAGACGAATATGAAATGTTTAATCGGAAGAAAGAAATGTTGCATGCTGTACAACGTTTATATGGTCTCTCACCAACTCCATTTGATGAGTTGAACAAAACTGGTGAAGTAAGATTACATCTCGAAAATTTGTTTCACAAATTCTTTAATTTTCATTCAGAAGAAGTGTCATTTTGCATCTGAAATATGCACAATGATACTTCTTATGAAAGAAAATTGACATGAATGAAACGAATTTTTATAACGAATGAGAAAATTTGTTTTATTTTCATTTTCAGGTACTTTAAATGTTATCTCCTGAGATAATTATATCGTGGCCGGTCTATTTCAAATAACCCTG
The DNA here is from genome assembly GCA_032352715.1 of Bougainvillia muscus. NCBI lineage: Eukaryota > Metazoa > Cnidaria > Hydrozoa > Anthoathecata > Bougainvilliidae > Bougainvillia > Bougainvillia muscus. The sequence goes on from JAUCNQ010175326.1 coordinate 14,892, forward strand.
CGTTCAGTGGATGCTGTCCTTTTATCTACCTTAACCCTATTAGCCCTGGGGGGGGGGGCGGATTCCGCCCCCCCTACCACATTTTCATACGTAACTTCTGAACCGCTGGGTATGTTTGCCTCAAACTTTGTGACTTTTCCCCAAATTTTATATGAAAGAACCTGGTAAAAAAAAATTTGGATAATTTTTTGCGGAACGGAAGTAGTGACGTAATTGTCAACAGGTGGTAGAAGAAAAAA
>JAUCNQ010175437.1:0-15129 GCA_032352715.1 Bougainvillia muscus
CGTTATTTATTTACAAACTGGCCGGTCAAGATGATCAGCATTTAAGAAATTCCGGTGGTCAAATGTTATATTCTGGCAGTCAGTGACCGTTGACCGGCCGTTATTTCGAGCGCTGAAACATTCTGTTCCAAAAATAATTTCTTTAACTGCGATATCTTTACCAATTTCACCTTTATTCCAAACCAGATAGTCTTGTCATTTGTTAATTTCAAGATTAGCTGAGCAATGTGATGAATGTGTTATGATAGAACGTAAAGAAAGTTTAAGTTTAAAAAGAAAAAATAACCTTTTATTATCACCTGCAAATTTAAAAGCACCATTTTCATTAACTTCACCTAAACGTATTAAGTTGACATTACAAAATCACCGTCTTGAAAACAAGCAGTTGAAAAATGAGCTTGCTTTAATGCGTGAAGAAATTGAAAAAAATCCTTTAAAATTGACAGCAATCTTGGTGATGACTTTGTTCGTATTGTGTATGGTGTTGATAGAAGCAAAATGCCTCCTTTCATGAAGTTATTTTGGGAGGAGCAACAAATGTACCTGTCTTCGTCAAAAAATGGTGTTCATTACCACCCTATGATCATTCGTTACTGTCTTGGTTTAGCTGCTAAGTCTGCAGCAGCTTACGTTGAAATACGTTATAATGAAAAACTAACAGTGGTTTTGTTATATTACCTAGTCGTAGAAGATTGAGGATTATAAAAATTATATTCGTCCCCAACAGGGGTTTAACAAAGATGTTGTCACAGAGTTAAAAAATATTGTTTCTAAATTTGAAGTTGTTGAGAAATATGGAATCTTACTCATGGACGAGATGAAAATCCAAGAGAACTTAGTTTGGGACAAACATACAGGTGATCTTATTGGGTTTGTTGATTTAGGGGACCCTGAAATCAACTATGCAACATTGAAAAAAGCAGAGGACATTGCTACACTTGTTTTAGTTTTTCTTATCAGAAGTATAGTGAACCCTTTGGAATTTTCATTTGCTAATTTTGCTACATGTGGTGCCACATTAGTTCAGTTATTTCCATTGTTTTGGAAAGCTGTTCGTATTTTAGAAGAAAATGTAGGAATAAAAGTTGTTGGGGTAACTAGTGATGGTGCTTCTCCTAATCGAGCTTTGTACCGAATGCATTTGCGTATGACTCGGGTAGAAGATATTAATGAAGAGGTCGATGTTACATATCGAACATTCAATAATATGGCTGACGAAGAACGTTATATATATTTTATTTCGGATCCACCCCACCTCATCAAAACTGCTCGTAATTGTTTGTCAAATTCTCTTGCTGGTAGATGCACACGTAGTATGTGGAATAATGGAAAGTTTATAACATGGAACCACATTTCAAAACTTTTTTATGATGATTTAGAATGTGGCTTACATTTAGTACCAAAGATTACCAATGAACATATTGCTCTCACACCATTTTCTGTTATGAATGTTCGGTTAGCTGCACAAGTTTTGAGTGAATCTGTTTCCAAAGCATTGTTAGCTTATAGTCCACCTGATGCCACTGAAACAGCTACATTCTGTGATATGATGGATACTTTTTTTGATTGCTTGAATGTTAGAAATACACAAGAACATCAAAAGAAACGCAAAACATTTTTAGAACCATATGTATCAGATAATGATATACGATTTATATGGTTGTTGGATACTTTTTTGAAATATTTCTCTGATTGAGAACATTCAATAGCAAATAGCGAGGGTCAGTGTACTGACAATGCAAAAGCAAATATGTTTATTTCGTGGCAAACATACGAAGGTATCAAACTTACAGTACATTCTAAAATTGAAGTAACCAAATTCCTGTTAAGTAATAATGTTAGTTATGTGTTTAGTGAACGGTTTTGTCAAGATCCTTTAGAGAATTATTTTGGCCGACAAAGATCATTAGGTTATACCTTTTAGCATTTCAATTCAACAATATTATCTGTGAATATAAGCAGTACGAATATGTATAAGGTTTCTTGTGAAAAATTCATTTCAGAATTTGTGTCATTTTCATGCTTTTAATGCACAAAAATATTTCGCCCAAGAGGCTAATAATTCGAGTTCATAAAACAATATTTGAGATAGTCACTAAAGTTCATTTAGCATAAATGCAACATGCACTCTGAACAATCAAATCTCACATTAGTCAAGGGTGGAAAAGGATTTTTTCTTTTTTGTCTTTGCAAATTGTACTTGCAGGAGTAAAAGATAGTTAAGCAGGGTTCCCACCAAAAAATTAACCCAAACTCCGGGACTTTAAAGTACTTTTCAGGACAATTTTTCAGTTTCTCGAGGACTATTGCCCCAATAGCTCCGGGACTTCCCAATGAAATCTAGGAAACCTTACAGATTTCTAGATGCAGATAACGCAAAATAAGCAGGAAAATGATTTCAGGAAATGAAAACGGATATTTGTGTGTGTGTGTGTGCAGATTTGAAAACCCCTGAGATACACACTTAGGGACAGTATACAATACGGACCATTTTCATCACAGAAGAAGTGCTCTTATGCACAAAAACACTCCTTTTGTACGAAAATTGATACGAATTTTGTGGACGGTCCCGTATAAGAATGCCAAGACTCTTTAAGGATTATTCATGAAAAATCACTAAAAATCAGGACTTTCCAGGACTAATTCTCGAATCAAGGACCTACAAGGACTTTCCAAGACTAGTGTTTAGGCTGCCTTGAATTTTTATTTTCTATTTAGAAGCACAAATATTTTTTTTTTGGGGCTCAAAATTTAGCAAAACTTGGCATTTCAGGAGCATCACTTTTTTTACTTTCATGAATTCTAAAAAAAGGTTATGCTCCCAAGCCAATAATAGGGTTCCTAAATGACTATGAATCAATCTATTCATTAACACCATAGATCAACATTCATATCTTCTGTAAATCATTATTTGATTTTCTACTACGTGCGGTCGTATGTGAATAATGTCACAGAAGCCGACAAATATTCAGAGTCTCAAAAATTCACTTAAATTCGCTTCATTTTCACCTCAGATGAAGTGTTATTGTGCATGCAAAGTATGCACAATAACACCTCATCTGAGATGAAAATTATGTCAATGAAGCGAATTTCTTAACCGAATTTGATTAAAGAGTTGATAAAATAAACGGTGCCAATCAGTTTGACGTAGAGTTATCCTAAAAATGTTAACTAAAAGTTAACTAACAAAAACCACCGGAACAAACCTGTGAGTATGTTTCAACAGCAGCACCACAAAGGCTACATTCCTGAACAGTTGCTTTTGCTTGATCATAATGGGGTGGTAATTCAAGTTTTTTATCTTTTGGTGGCTCATGCACAGGCTAAAAAATAAGATATCATGACTTATCATGAGTATTAAATCAACAGGTGTCCTTAGAAACATAAGTAAAAATCCACGCAAAATCTAAACTTATTTGATGTTTTAAAGGAGAAATGAAGGGAAACTAGCAGCGTAAAATGATCATTTTGTTGTCCTGAACACACCTGTATAAGTTAAACTTTCTAAAAATTTATGCATAGCCCAAAATTAGCATTTCTTTCACGGCCCCTGTTAGGTCACTGATGTGAATGTTCATTTCACAAAGTATAAAGTACCACACCTCCAAAACATGTGTTAATGCTATGCTTACATCATAACACTTCGCACAGTGGTACAACATCATAAGTCCGACGTTTTGACGTCGTCGATTTAGTTATGACGTCATCGTGCCGGCCATGACGTCATAATTTTACATTTCCCCGGATTTATACTATTTTCATCAATTCAATGCCCATGGAACGAACGGCAGCACTACGCAGTTAAATTATTACTATTTGGCATAAGATAGGTATAATACATTGAAAAAATAATCTTCCTGAACAAGATTCCCACCAAAAAATTCCAGGACTTTTAAGCACTTTCCAGGACAATTTTACATTTTTCGAGGACTTTTAGCCCAAAAACTCCAGGACTTTTCCAAGACTTCCCACAGAATTCGAGAACTATCCAGGATTAAGGACCGGCCAACAAAAAATAGCGCAAAATAAGCAGAAGAATGATTCCGGGAAATCTTTATGCGTGTGTGCAAGTATGAAAACCCTGAAAAACATATTTATAAAAATTCCAGGACTTTTCCAGGATTATTCATGAAAAACCTCTAAAAATCAGGACTTTAAAGACTTTCCAGGACTAATTTCCGATTCCAGGATTTTTCAGGACTGGTGGTAACCCTACTGAGTCTATATTGAGTGATTAACAACGAGTTTTAAATTAATTATTTGAGGAAAAATGCTGGTTTAATATTTTCAGAGGGCGCCTGGGCGCTAATGGGTGCAAGTATTTTCCAATTTTTTGTATAAATAAATGTTAAAAGCCGCCAAATGGCATCTCTTAATAATGTAACAGAACAAAATTTGTAAGCAACCGTTCACAATTGTGGTTACTATCGCACATGAAATGTTCCGCATCAGTGACGTCATTAATCTTAGATCTATGAAAATTTAATTCTTGTAAACTGAACAAAACTGGCTTAAATTTTGGATGTTCTTTTTACTAGAAATCGAAATATATGAAAAAATTAGGTAGTCGTTTTCCTTCTCCATTTCCCTTTAAAGGAGAACGAGCGTCAAAAATTTATTTTCGTTAAATCTGCTCTATACTCCTATAAACTAACCTGGTATATTTTTTTTAGAGTGAAACGGCTTATTTCGGGCTAAATTAGGCTAAATGATGTTCACAGTCGCAGCCATTAAGGATTTTTTTGCGTTCGTTGCCGTCTACTTGTGACACAACGTGTGCTCCAGTTACGCTAAAAGAAGATGACAAGCGCCTGTTTACCCTGTGTTATTAAGGAAAGAAGCGATGTATTTTTGTTCAAGTCTATGAATATTGTGGAGAAATGACTGAGTGAAAAAGCAATGTATTGTCTTTTAAGTGCTGGCCTTCCTGTTCATTTCTTATTTTGCAAGCTCTAAACTAAAACATTGTTTTCTGCTTCTTTCAACTCAGGTTTTTTTTTGATGAATGATTTTCTTTTATTGTAGTTCTTTTATAAAAGAGCATCTATTATGTCTATTGAATAGATTTTTATTTTCTTTAGAATTAGAAATCTTCTTCCGAAATGTAAACATGAAAATAAGTAAATTATAAAAAATAACATGTTGCGCACAAAACGCGTCATAGACTAATTACTTTACATGATTACCCGGGGTGAATACTTTCGTTTTCTAGGGTGTCATGGCGGCAAACGAAACGCTTAAAGGAGGGATAACTTGACTTTTAAAGGTTATTTTAAGGCGTTAATATGTTTTTAGCATTATATCAAGCTTACAAAACAATTATCTCTAAAACAAATTAATTAATACGACCAATGGTTTGTTCAAAATCAACAGATAAGTAAAAAGCATTGAGTTTCATCATAAAATTGATTCGCTTTATCAAACTAATAACCACCAGAACACACCTGTGAGTCTCTTTCAACAGCAGCAGCACAAAGTCTACACCCATCGGTTGTTCTTGCTTGATCATGATGAGGTGGCAAATCATGTGATTTGTCTTGAGGTGGCTCATTTGCAGGCTATAAAAAAGCTTGATCATCATAATAGGGTCTCTGAAATGGTCACAAACCTTTTATCATAAGGGGTTAAAGAATTTGACGGGACATCAGTTAATTAGTCAAGTGGTTCAGTGGTTCTAATACTTGGAAAACAAGCGTTGTTCTTCCGCAGGGTGCTGCTTAACCATATCTAGGCCCCCCTCGGACAAAATTTTTAATATCTTCTAAACGGATAATGGTATTGACTTCAAATTTCATGACTTTTCCTAAAATCTTATAACACATATTTCTGCAATGTTTCATAGGTATAGCTTTTACCATTATGAAATTATGGGTCACTACTTGAAACCACCTAACATTTTCCAATAGAAATGGCTATAAATTCAGCAAATATGGTGTTCTTTATAACTTTTGATGTAATAAAGTGATCATCTTCAAACTTTTACAGTATCTTTGTCTTATTATTATTATCTTTCTGTCATGACGAAAAAATGACGTCATTTATTATGACGTCATTTTGTGACGTAATGACGGATTTTGGTATATTTGTCAATTTTGGAACGCCATTACAAATATATTTGTGAAAAAACGGAAGATATGTTATTCTCTAAAGTATAAGTTTTCAGAAAATCAAAACAGAATTAGAAAAGCTTTCGTAGAGCTCTCTATAATTGGTTTTAAATCGGGTTTTTGGCTAAAAATAAGAATTTTTGAACTTTTTGACGACGTCACCACAAATTAGTGGCCATTTTGAAAATGTTTATACCACCATTTTGTTCCTTTTACTAAGACCAACATGTGTACCAAATTTCATGGTCATAGATATAGTCAATCTTGAGATCAGGAGGGAGGGATGATTCATTCCCCACCCCCCAAGTCAAAAACGCCCCAACAAGATAGGGTTAACAGAATTCCATATTCCATTGTAACAGCATCTAAATGTACTCAAAATTCCTTGAAAAAAATATATAATTAAAAACCATCATATAAAACATATAATTAAAAGTAGGACAGTGAAATCACTGGTGCGACCGCCAGGAATTCAATAGAAAAATTTGAAATATTACTATCAGTTACTTAATAACGAGTTTTCATGCTCTCCGAGCTTTTAAACGGAGACTCGCAACGAGAAGCCTTATTCTCGCCATCATACTTATGGTTACCCTATTTTATGATAACGGAGATAACAACGCAGGCTTAATGCTGAAGCTGATGATGGCCAACCCGCAGCAAAAATCGTGCAAAATCAGGTTGACGGTTTACGGCAACGAATAGGGAACGGACTACTTTAAGCATTTAACAATAACAAGTAATAAAGTCAACATTGTACCACTTACGCAAGATTTCGCATGCAAATCGGTGATATGGCAGTTGATAAAGTGATTTTATGGGAATCAACCGTTGGGTATCTTTGCAAGGGTGGCCACATAAAATTTCTTAGAAAATTCCAGCCTTTTCCCCCAATAATAGATCATTTTCCAGCTTTTTCCCTCATAAAAGCTATGAAAATCCAGCCTAAATTTTACGCACTCGACTCAATATGGTGAGATAACCGAGACATCTCAACTGTGTAGCAAAATTAAGCCTGTGTCTATAGCAAACTTACCTGGGAGATTTGCACAAGAAAAGGTGATCTGATAGAAAAATTTGACATCATGTGCTTCTAGATAGTCGGAAAAAGCGTTTGCAGAATAGAACATATAAGCAAGTATGTCATTTATGACTGTGTCAAAAATGTATATCCTTTTCCAGCTTTTCCAGCCTTTTTCGCAAAAAAGCCCTTTTTCCAGCATTTACACCTTTTCCAGGTTTCCCAGCCTATGTGGCCACCCTGTTTGCTTTTACGATTTTAAGGGTGTGGGTTAAGATAGTCACAAGGGCATGTCGGCAAAATGGAAATTCGTATCAATTATCGTTCAGAAGGAGTGTCATTGTGAAAAGGTACAATTTGGGATACAAATTTTGTAAACATTCCCTAAGAGGTTTGTGATCTACCAAGACTACACTGCACAAAATATAACTTAAAGTCATAAGGATTTATACAGTCTCGATAAATTATCTTCTAAAGTAGTCTATTGAGGTTACTGAGAACAAAAACGAAATACTTAACAAACCTTAGAGGTATCCTGGGAATCTGCTGCACATATGCTGCACTGTTGTATGGGTGTTCTGGCACGGTGATGGACAGGTCTCTAAAATTAAAATTAGAATAATAATTGCAGTATAATACAGTGGTAACACAATGAGCTTATAATCAAGGGATTTTCAAATCAAATCTAGGCAGCGGATCTTCTCAGCGCCACTTCCCTGGAGGTATTGTTGTCAATCTGTTTCTCTGTAAAGTGGTGATTGCCATGTTTCAGAGTCATAGGGTTGGCAGAGGGATGTTAAAGCTCAGAGACGAATTAAGAGCTTGAGAAGGCTTAATGTAACTTCTCCCCTAGGTAGTAATGGCTAGTGGTGTAGTGGAGGAGGAGGAGGAGGAGGAGGAGGAGGAGGAGCGAAAGCCTTGGGAGACGTAAAGAAGGTACAAAAATAAAAATTAGGCGAAATAGCAAATCATTTTTTTAGTTTTGCAAACCAGATTGACCAGGTTTTGCGAATTGTGAAACATAGTTTGGAAATAGGTCAAAGTGGAGTAATCATTTTTCTAAAAAAGAAGCGCATATTACTAAATAACCTTGTTTTCGGGAATCTCTGCTAATAAAATAGCAGGCATATGGTGAAAGTTATAAGAACGTCCTTTCAATTTCAAATAGAACTAACTTTGATAGTCTTACATAAGATTAAAACAAAGTTTAAAACAGTGTTATATGTTAGGGACACAAACTATCGTTTACACCATTTAACTGGTGTGGTAACGAATTTCAAGGCTTTGGTACTTCAAATTATGCCATAACTATTTCTCTGAAATTATTTTCCTGATCCACCACTTGACACTATGCATAACTATTACAAAACCTTTCTTAACCTTTCTTAACGCACTTAGCTCTCAGAGTATTTACTGCCATCAATGCTGTCACTGTGTATCAAGAGGACGATGAGATTGGTTTTATTACACAAGGAGAAAGTGTGAACTTAGAAACTGTTTTAACATTCATATGTAGGTCATTCCCAATCAAGAAAATGTTTTATTGCAGCATTGGTGGCATTGTTTTGCTTGCTTGTCTTCTTTCTTTCACTTTTATGTTTAGCGATTCCTCGAGGCTTTTCAAGTTTAACGTACCTACTGTTTTATTAGAAAACATTTATATAAGGACCCGTCTCAAAAATTGGCTTAAGAAACTCGTTTCATTGATATAATTTTCATCTCAGACGAAGTGATATTGTGCATACTTTATATGCAAATTAACAGTTTATCTGAGATGAAAATGAAGCGAATTAAAGCGAATTTTTGAGACGAACCCTAAGTACCAAAAATAGTAAACAGATGTTTCAGTTATTCTGAAAAATAACTTCATACTTTTCTCTAGTAGTTTCGTTGAAGTGAAAAAATTTAAATAGCTGCTGAACTTGAATACGATATTTACTCTGTTGCACAATTGGATGAGAAATGGTTTGTGAACTTTTAATACTGCTAGACCTTGTATTAAAATTGCCACTATAAATATTATTTATTATTACAGGGCCTAATCAAGAATATGAAAGCAGCGTCTAAACAATTTATTAAGGCCAACATTTGTGTAAAAGAGAATCTTTTAGGACTATTTTGCATAACAGGGGCAGTTTCCCATCATAGTTCAAGGAGCAGTGCCAGATTGGCAGACACTTTAAAAGCCATGGATTAGTGACTGATGTGCAGTGCTATCTTTCTCCTTGAATTTACAGTGAAATATAGAGAGTTTCAAAATGAACCTTTGCCTTTGGTCTATAAACTCACAAACATTATATAGTACTTTAGTAAAATTAACTGCTATATAAACATAATCTAATAAATTCATCAAATAAGCTTAAAATATGGAATTAAGTCATATAGTGCAAAAACCCAAGTTAAGGATATTAAAGCAAAAAGAAGATGTGATGGCAAATAAGGTCGCATATTTGAACAATGAGACAAACAGTAAGATGCAAATTGTAATAAAAAGAGATCATCGCAGATTTTAATTTCACAAATCGTTTTATATTCAACTTTGATGAAATGTCATTGTGCATAGATTATGCACGATGACACTACTTCTGTATTTTTCAGACAGTTTCTAACATAAATAACATACATCATAACCATAAGGATCATCTAAACCTCTGTAACGTGGATCTGCACATTGGCAAAGGTATTGTGCAACATGCCAAGCCTAAACAGAAAGATAACTTCATTTTTTGTTACTCTTTCATGGCCAATGGAAACATCAATTTTCAGGAGTCTAGACTAATGAGGTTAAGGGACCATCCACAAAATACGTATCGTGATGAGAACAATTTTCATCACAGAAGAAATGCACAAAAACGCTCATTCTGTATGAAAATTGATACAAATTTTATAGATGGTCTCTAAGCTGATTAAAGTTAAGTTCAATGTAAATATAGAACAACGCTTATTTTGTGTAAAGCTTAAGTTTCATGTATTGTAAATTGCAGTAGATCTAAAATGGAGAGGAAGTAAGGAACCGTCTCAAAAATTCGCTTAGATTCGCTTCATAATTCGCTTCATTTTCGCCTGAGATGAAGTGTTATTGTAACACGTAAGTGTTACAATAACACTTCATCTTAGATGAAAATTATTAGGAATGAAACGAATTGTTAAGTGAAATTAAGCGAGTTTTGGAGACGGTCCCTAAGGTCAACTAACCTTTGCATCTTGGTTATCTTCAGGAATTGGTGGTCTTGTACGCGAATGTCTCTAAATACATGTATAACAGTATTGACCAAATTATCGAAACACTATCTGATAAATTAACTATTTATAGATATGCAAAAACATTGTCTCAAACATAACTGTTTTATACTTCGTTTATTTACACAAGGGAAGTATCTAAGCTATTCAGAATAAGAACGATGTTCTTGAAGCCACTTAGTGGCCGTCCACAAAATTTGTATCGCAAAGTGTCTTTGTGCCTACTGAGAATGAGCATGTAGTTATAGCAATGAAACAACTTTGTAAAGCAAACTTTCATTACCCCTATTTGGGCCAGGCTTTTTTGGTCTCAAAAAATCCGGGGGAGGGGGTACAAAGTACCACTCCTCTACAATATGTGTTAATGTTATGCTTATGTCATTAAACTTGGCACAGTGGTACAACATAAGCCCGACGATTTGAGGTCGTTGTTTTAATTATGACGTCATTGTGGCGGCGATGACGTCATAATTTGAGTCATCCCCCTGAATTTCAATGATTTTCCCAAATTAATGCTCAAGGATCAAACAGAAGCACTGAGCAGGTAAGTTATCACTGTTCGCCATGAGAGAGGTGTAATATATTCAAAAATAATCTTCTTGAGTCTTTTGGTCGATTAAAAACGAGTTTAAAAATAATTATTGGAGGAAACTTAGAGGGCTAAAGGGTGCAACTATTTCGAGATTTTTTTGTTTCATGTGTTGCCAATAAATAGATGTTAAAAGTCACCAAAGGGCATCTCTTAATATTGCATAGAACAAAAGTCATAAGCAAAAGTTCACGATTGTGGTACTTTGTACCCCCCACCTGTTGCAAATAGGGTTAATATCTTCCCTAGGAAAAGACCTTTTAAAAACAAACGGTTCAGACAGAAAACTCAACACCTACCCTTTGCTCCTTGCTGGGTTCTTCTGCTCCAGCTCTAGACAAGTCTTTTACCACTGAATATTTCCCACCCATGTTTTGTGTATTAAGGATTTTTTATTTTGTTATTTATTTTTTGTTATCTGATTCTTTAACCTAAAATAAAATGCATTCTTAGGGTTCGTCTCAAAAAATCGCTTAAATTCGCTTCACAAATCGCTTCATTTTCACCTCAGATGAAGTGTTATTGTGCATACAAAGTATATAAACCTATATAATAACACTTCATATGAGATAAAAATTGACAGGAATGAAGCGAATTTATAAAGCAAATTTTTGAGATGGTCCCTTAGGGACCGTCCACAAAATTCGAATCGTAATACGTACCATTTTCATCATATGTACACACAAAAACACTCCTTCTATATGAAAATTGAAACAAATTTCCATACGAATTTTGCAAACAATTGTAACACATAAGTGTTACAATAACACTTCATTTAAGATGAAAATGAAGCGAATTACGAAGCGAATTTAAGCGAATTGCTAAGCGAATTTTTGAGACGATCCCTTATATATCTACTTGATTCGGTTATAAATAAACCTAGACACAAATCCAGGCTTTTCAAGCGTCTGCCAATCCCCCACTAGTCCCACTTGCCAATTGGCAATGACTTTAAGTGTGTATTGTTTAAGAAAAATAGTCCTTCCGTATGAATATCTAGTTTTCAAAGAACATTAGATATTTTTGAAGATTTGTGAAGCGAATTTAAGCGAATTTTTGAGACGCTGCCTTAGTATTTTTTTAAAGCAATTTTTAGAGTATAAAGTCTCAGTCTATATTTACAAATACATTCTTCTTAATTATTTAACTTTTGTACTACAATTATCTCTAAAACGCATTACAATCTCAAGTAATTTCGGATGTCTATCACAAAGATTAAGTAGCTGTTAAAGTAATAACTTAAAAGCTTATCTCCTAGAAGATCTTTTTTTTTTGAATATTGCTATATGATCAATTTCAGTCAATTACAAATTGATTATAATGCAATTCAAATGAAGAAGATTTCTAAGGGTTTGTCTTAATTCGCTTCACAAATCGCTTCATGTTCACCTCAGATGAAGTGTTATAGTGCATACAAAGTATGCACAATAACACTTTATCTGGGATGAAAATTTATAGGAATGAAGTCAATTTACAAAGTGAATTTTTGAAACGGTTCCTAAGGCTATATTGGCTAAATATTATGTCCTCCACAGAAGCTTGACTATACATACACTTTTTAATTTTTATAAGCATAATGCTTATAAGCATATTTAGGCCCAGGATCATGCAAAAATCAAGCATACACTAAGCATATGCCCAGCCTCAAAAACTGGTACTTGAGGGCTTAATTGTTGTTTATCAAGCCTAAAACCCAGCTGTTATGTGTTGCACCAAGCATATTGTAAGAATATTTCAGCCTAAAGTTCAATAAGCATATTGATCCTCAAGCCAAAAAACAGTATGCTTATAAAAAGAATATACATAACAACTTTTTATTATTAACTAACAACCCTAAAATACTTTGTTTACAGTAATTCCAGGATAAAACAAACAAAGAGTATTAACACCTTTTAGTTTTAAAAATAACAAATCATGGGAAATTTTGACAGATTTAGTTTACTTTGTATATATAAAATCACATATAGATGGCAATTGACCAAATCATACCATTTTTATAGCAGGAGAAGTGCCATTGTGCATACTGCATACCATGTGTTCACAAAAAACTTCTTTTGAATATCCACAAATAATTCCTTATAGAAATTATATCAAAGCATACTGTATCCTTAGCACTCTAGAAACTCAAAATAGTCCTTAAACGAGAAACGTTATGTTTTTCTTGAGTTCTCATCACAAAACTCAGCAACAATAGAAGTAAGAGTGAAGGAATTCAGATTAAAACAGATGAAAATATTAGTTTCTTAGGAAGAAATTAGAACACTGATTTACTATTAAAAGATCAGAAGTTGTTAAGAAATTAATTTTTAATACTTTGGATAATTTACCATGGTTATGCTTTAATTCATTCCTTATGTCATTAATAGATTAATAGCAAAGGACAGTTTAAAAAATTGGTCAGTTTCACTGCATGTGAAAAATTATATTTCTTACTGCAGATTTACAACATAGAGCTGTATATTGATAGTGTCCTCCAGGGTCAGCACCCCCTCCAAATTTAGTTCTCCACCACCAATCCCTTCCCCAATCAAAGCATGGACAACCAGACCGCTGTAAGGTAAGTTAGCAAGGAAGTGTTGATAAAACCCAGCACAAGCAATAGATTAACTGGTTTCCAAAACTGTGGCTTCCCCACCACCAGTTAATCTTTGAATCCCTGCACCCCCCTCCCCCATGAAGAACACTATAACACTTTATCTGAGGTGAAAATGAAGCGATTTGTGAAGCAAAATAAATCAAATTTCTAAGACGAACCCTTACTTATCCAGACCTTTCCAGTTATAACAACATAAAATGTGTGTTATTTGCTTAAAAATAGTTTTGAAAATTTAAAACCAAGGGTCTAAGTTCACTGGAAAATGGCCTTCCGACACTCTTCCTATTGATAATGCACCAAATTTTTATGCTACAAAAACACAAAATTATATAGCGCAACTTTGTTCCCAGGTGGATCGCAAAACGTCTATGCTTGCCTTTTTCCTGTTTATATTAACAGGGAGTGAGTTATAATATAAGAAGTAGAAGTAGAAGTAAAGGTAGAAGTAGAAGCAGAAGCAGAAGCAGAAGCAGAAGCAGAAGCAGAAGCAGAAGCAGAAGCAGAAGAAGAAGCAGAAGCAGAAGCAGAAGCAGAAGGAGAAGGACACAGAAATTATAACAAAAATGGCAAGAAAGAAACGGTTATACTTTTTGCAGGGATTTTCGACTTCTTTGATTTCTTACAATGGGCTTTTTACCATTTGTGTTATCTTTTAGGACCTATTGGGTTTGTCCAATTAGTTTATATATACTGTTTATATAGTATTTTCTCCCATTTTTTTTCAAAAGTGCCTGCTTTCTACTCTGATATTCAGTTCCAGTAGGGAGGAATTGTCCTTTACTTGTATGCAGGAATGATCTTTCTGTTGATTCTCAATTAATTATCCACTCCAAAATGGGGTAGATCATCTCATTCGGCGGAACGGTTCACGAGGTTAACAAAAAAATGTGTCAACAAAAATTGTCAAATTTCCCCTAGCAACAGGCTTTTCCTTTAGCAGCCATTCTTTTTTCTGTGCAAAAATAATAATTTGTAAATGTTTATTATTTTATACTTAAAAATACTTAATATGTAGATTTCCACTCAAATCATTTCCACACGCTCCCATAATTTTAAAGGGATTACTGGATCAAAAATGATATTTTGTGAGATGAAGCTTAGAAGAAATGATGAAAGACACTTCTTAAATGTTTGAGAAATCTTGTTTCGCTTTCGAGATATTGAGCATTAAGTTTATTAATATATATGTATTATTTTGAAAAGTGCTTACATTTTTCTTTTCCCTGTAGCTCAAAACTGACTTATGAAAATGTTCTTGCTTTTGGCATAGAGTAAGCATTTTAGATAAGGTAAACAAAGGTCGTAATAAAAAGCACATGTTTACAGGATTTTTCTTGGGAAGCTTTTCAAAATTTTAAAACCAGACAAGCTTTTTCAATAATTTAAAAACCAGTATTAATCATTTTATTTACCTTAAGTGGATTAATTTTTGCGAATCTAATTTTCACAAGGTCAGAAATTTTGCATTTTGCGAGGACTTACTCTTGGGTTTCGAATAGACGTCCCCCCCCCCCGCTAATTAATTTTTCGAAAATTTTCCACCCAGGACATTCTTATTCCACCCCCCCTGTTTATT
>JAUCNQ010175548.1:0-15125 GCA_032352715.1 Bougainvillia muscus
AAAAGTTACTATTTATTGCCATTCTATGTCTGTCTTGTATTGTGATGTCATGTACCTTGTCTCATGCTGTGTTAATGTTTGTACTGTCAATTGTGGCCCCTGCGCGGATAGTTTTACTATTGTAGGGGTTTCCGTAGTCAGTATGGTCAAAAGTTTATTTATTGTTAGCATCATCTTCTTTGTAAACTTGCATACGACTGAAATATATATGTTTATTCAATTATACGGTAGGAAAAGTGTTTTAGCGCATTACTATGTAAATAGACAACTGGTCTATGAGAGAATGGCCAGATTTATGAAATTATATTTAATAAGCATAAATAATATTGCTAGTAAATAAAGTAATATCTATATGAATATATAAATGTCTGACTTACTGTAGTGTTAAGTAAATTCCTTTAGTTCGTTTCGCAAATCGTTTTATTTTCATCTCAGTTCCTGTTGGTGTCAGAAATAGACCAGTAAATTATAATATCGTAATTATTTGTTTAAGTCCCAGGGTCCAGTTGTTCGAAACTGGATTAAATATGGATTAGCTTAATCTGGTATTAAATCTTACTTTAACCAATCAGAATTGATTAGAAATCAATTCTGATTGGTTAAAGTCAAATTTGTAATTACAGTAATACTGGTCTGTAAACTGAGATTTAAAGATGCATAGGGGCCTGTTTTTTAATTGGTCATCATTGGTCAAGGGTGCTACTTTTTACGTACTGGCAAAGTAATAAGCAGTTTTATCAGTTTTCGGGAGTCCGAACTATTAAAAAATTAACTTTAAAAGTCATTAAACACAAAATTTGGTTTTTATGTTGATGTTAAATACGAAATTTCGATTTTTCTGTCGGACGGATGCGTCCGTCCGACAGAAAATACAAAACTTTGACCATGTTATATTGTCAATAACGCTGTTTGTCTAAGTCACATATTTTGCATATGTATATTAAAAACATAGCTTTCCAAAGTTACCTCATCAAAATTTAACAGGGGCTTTTACTATTCCGTAAAATCGATAGAATAAATCCGACAGGTGAATTTACCCAATTGCTTTGAATTTTCTGTGAATTTGGTAGGGAAGACGAAGTAAAGTATAGTCTAAGATGGTAGGGTATATATTACAGAGTAATGACAAATAGTGGATAAACCATATTATATCAGAGTTATATACTTTATGTTAACTCGGAATTTACCCTACAAAAAAGCACTTCTATCGAATCCATCCGACAGATGGCTTTCCGACCCATTACTTCCTTCAGATAATTTTCACACTTTCAAACGTGTTAGTTTTTGGAAACAACCAACTGTATACTTTCCAAAACGATCATATAATCCTACAAGTTTTAATGGATAGATTCCTATAAGCCATTAGAAGTATCGATCGTCCGTCCGACAGATGGGTGAATTAAAAAACAGGCCCATAGTGAAGTTAGTTAATTATAAAATTATGATTGAATTATTAAGGAATGGTGTAGTGTAGGCGTTGAATATGTATACAAAATGGTGGATATGATAGGGCTGTGCTCATGTTCTTTTGGAGTTTTTTCGAAATTGTGTCTGATCATTGTTTATTTCTTTGTCTCTAGGTAAGCTCCAGTTATTGAAAAAGATTTTTCAAGATATTGACGATCATTTAGCAAAAAAAGATATAGTGAAACAAGTCATGCCAGCTATCCTTTATTGTTGTGAAGGTCCAAGCAACAAAACGAAAATTGATGTCATTCAACTTGTATTGACTTCTGTTAGAAAATATTCATTTGAAATTGATTTGATTGCTTTATCTAAAAAACTAACAGAAAAAGATCCAAGATGGTTGGAGGTACAAAGGCCTTTGAATGAAGAGATTGAAAATAGGGTAAAAACAGAAGAAATTGTGGAAAGCAAGACAGAAACACCTAATAATCCAATTGACAGTTTCGATTCTGAAAGTCCTGTCAAGTCAGGAAATAAGAAGGGACGAAAGAAAAAGAAAAAGACTCTAAGAGATGAGCTATTACCAAGAGATGAGCTGTCGCCAAGAGATGAGAATAACCAATCCAGACCTGAAGAGGTAAACGATGAGCGTCCAGAAGTTGAACAAGATGACCAGTTAGTAGTTTCTAGGGGGTCAGCTGTTAATGTTCAACTCGAAACAGACGTATCAAGTGAAATCTGGTTTCTACTTCAATCAATAGACTTAGATGCGCTTAAACAAGATAGATATGCATCACCTGAACCAAAGGATGAAGTTGAACCTGACATTAATGATGATTCCACAGAGGATAATATACCGGAGTTACAAGAAGATGACACTGATTCTGAAAATGAGTATGATAGTGCACAGGAAGATCTACCAGTCGATGATTCGCAGGAAGATGAAAAAATAACTTTCGATGGCTTACCTTGGGAAGTGGAATGTACACAGGCTGTGTGGCATGTATTGAAAGATGAAAAGTTAAATCCAGTAACTAAAAGAAAAATTGTTAGGAAGATCAGAATGCTAGCAAGTGGTCAATGGAGGAGAGAATTAGCCAAACCTCTAGAAGGTGTTCAGAAAGGATTAAAACTGTTCGAAGCAAAGATAAACAAAGGAAGTCGCATATTATGGGAAGTTGCCATTTCATTTTCTGCAAGATGCAGTATGGATGCTGTTCAGTTGGCCTTGATGAATGTAGACGACTCAGAGAAAGGTGCTGTGTACGTTGACAAAATCCGTGTATGGAATATTGCATTACATCATGACGACGTTCCCAAAATGATTGAAAATATTGAGAGTTCTCATGAACGTGGTCAATCCTGTTTCATACGTAAACATCTCAAGGGACTCAAGCGTGAACCAATAGAAATGAAGCGTGAGAAACTACCTAATATTTATATCAATGAAGAATACACTAGAGAATTTCTTAGAAAATTGGCTTCGAGGAAAACAGAAGAAGCTATTGCAAGTGAAAACTATCTTTTTTTCCCTCCTGCAAGTCCTAATGAGCAGGAGTATCATATTTTGAAGTTCTACTCTTTTACTTCAGCTATGGCAAGTAGAATTTTGTCATTAACACATTCTCATTACGATTTCCCTTTTCAAGTGAGTGAATTAGAACATACTGTGATTCATTTGGAACCAAAGAATAACTGTTCCATATTACTTCTTGGTCGCAGTGGAACTGGTAAGACAACTTGTTGTCTATATAGAATGTGGGCTCATTATCAAAACTATTGGAATGCTGCTCAGCATGCAGGACCTCATCTACCGAAGCTCAAGTATCCTATCATTGAAGAAGCTGTTGAAGATACTGATGGAGTTTCTCGACCTGAAAGTGCTTTGGTTCAAGACTTGCCCACAGAAAAGAAGAGTTCTAGTGAACCAGAGAAAAACCCTTGTCAATCAAAAAGAAGGCGTCGTCAATCAACAAAAAGTTATAGCGAATCGGAAAACGTTGTTCCCTGTCTTTGTGATGGTCCCTGTAACTGTGACATGTTTTTGGATCCTAATGAAGACATGTATAATGCTATTGAATACTCTAGCGAGGATGATGAAACAACTTCCACGTTGTCAACTGATTGTGACAAAGTTGATCAGAATATCTCGCTTGAAGATATTGAGGAGTTTGAAGATTTAAGACAACTTCTTGTGACGAAGAACGAAGTTCTATGCAACGAAATTAAGAAGAATTTTAATGAGTTAAGACATGGTGGTAGCAATGCTTCGAAGGAAGACACTGGTGATATTAAACAAATTCAAAATTTCAAGTCGTCTATGTACCCTCTGTTTATCACGACTAAAGATTTATTGTTGCTGTTAGATGCTTCTCTTGCTGGTGAGACGTTCTTTGAAAGGGATGAAAATGGTGAAATGATTCAAAATGTATCTGGTTGGGGAAAGAACAAAACCTATCTATCATTCTTACCTATACTAGAAGAGGAAGAGAATATAATAGATGAAGAAACTAGTCCTGTGGTAGATGAAGAAGACAGTGCAAATAAGTTGAAAACTACTGAAATATCTCAAAAAAGAACTGAAATTACATATGACATTTTTGTTCGGAAAATATGGCCAGTAATCAGTAAAACCAAAAGTGATGAAGTTCATCCATCTTTAGTTTGGATGGAAATTAAATCTTTTATCAAAGGCTGTGCAGAATCATTCTTGAACGATACAGGATTCTTAACTAAAGACGAATATCTCAAGATTGGTAGGAAACGAGCACCTAATTTTAACGGAAACCGTGCAGACATTTACCACCTGTTTGAGAAGTACTGCCGTGTTAAAGCAAGTTATGGTTATTTTGACGAAATGGACGTTCATTTTCACATTTATAAACGTCTTAAAACATCAATCGTTCCGGACTGGGGCTTTCACCAAATATACGTGGATGAAACCCAAGATTTTACGCAGGCTGAGTTATTGTTACTAATGAAATGTAGTTTGAATCCTAATGCTTTGTTCTTTACTGGGGACACTGCACAGAGCATTATGAATGGTGTGGCCTTCAGATTTTGTGATTTGCGCTCCTTGTTTGTCATTGCAAAGAATGAATTTGAACGAAACAAAATGTTATCTCCAGTTGTTGTGCCCAAAAAAATTCACCAACTTACCCACAACTACCGATCACACAGTGGTATTTTAAAGCTCGCTTCAGTGATCGTTCAGTACCTAAGAATACTTTTTCCTGAATCGTTTGATCATCTCAAACCAGATGTTGGCTTGTTCTCCGGTCCAAAACCTGTTATCTTAGACACTCATGACTTTTCGGAACTAGCTTTGTTGCTACAAGGCAGCAAACGTGAAACATCTACCATTGAATTTGGAGCACATCAAGTAGTGATCGTCCAAAATGAAGAAAGTAAACAACACTTACCTCAAGAATTAAGTTATGGTTTAGTGTTGAATATTTACGAAGCAAAGGGTTTGGAATTTGACGACGTTTTGATTTACAATTTCTTTAAAGATTCACAGGTATGCAGGCCAGTTATCCCTTTAACGCCGGGTGTCCACCAAATGGTCAAATGCACACTAAAACAATCTTGAATTTTGTTTCAGGATTGTTAAAGTGTCTGTGTGACCATTTGTTACCATCAGGTATTTAACGGTTAACTTAACCGTTTCAAAAATTCGCTATATAAATTCGCCCCTTTTTTATCAATTTTCATTCAGGAGAATGGTTTTTGTGCATACTGTGCAATTTGCCCATACTGTGAACACTCTCTAACTAGTTGTCCAGAGAGGAGGCTTGCAGGAAATTGAGCTAAAGGATGCAGTAGAAAGTTTTTTACAGTCCAATATTTCATAAAGTGAATACGGTCTTAAAACACGTTACCGAAATCCCAATTTTCAATAAATATACCCTGCATACCTTCATGCTGTTGTAAATACTTTTAAAGTTCGTCCATATTCATTTTTTCTAGTAACTTTAACGAGAAAAAACATTGCATTCAGTGTTGACATTTTGACGCACCATAGATGCAAATCTCTGAAATATATTTTTTTTCACACATATTTCTTTTACACACACAAACACTTGCTTTTTTTTTAAAAAAACATTTCTTAAACAAACTCGATGGAGTGTTTTGGCAATACAAACTTTTCTTTAATACACTTCTGCTTAGGTGTTTTTTATCATTAATCAAAAATATTCTTTTTACTTTTCCGCTTCAGTAGATTTTAAATGACTTATGTAAACATAAGATTTTATAAACGTGTCGAATGTCACAAAAAGAAAGCCTTGAGACATAAGATATTTTGAAATTACCATGATGATGACGAGGAAGCATTTCGAAGCGGTAAAGCCGCGAAATGTTTAAATATTTCTAATCAAGAAAATATACAACCTCGTCCCCAGGGCCTTTCGCTTTTTTTCGTTCTTTGATTAAAAAGTGGAAGGTGCTGGGGACGATGTTGGAAAACATAATCCGAGAAATTTGAGTATTTTTAAGCAGGGGCGGAAACCTGTGCAAAGATTTTATCGTGGCATCAAAGTCGAGGTCATCTAGTGTAAACTACTGCTAGTTTAGCTTGGACGGTTTGTTTTGATACACAGCATCTTCGACTTCATTTTACGCTCAAGATAAGTTGATGCTTCCCTGTTGGAGTTTGAGAGCCAGAAAGCGCTGCATTGAATCACCAGAGAAGATTTAGCATTCCCCTTAACCCGATTTTTCATTTTCTAGTTTATCTTGCAATCCAACGCATTTAAATTTTCTGCCTGTTTGGTATATTTAATTGTGCCAAATTTATCAACAATGATGCTGTATAATAAAATAACCATTATCAATGCTAAAATGAAATATACAAACTGTCTTGTTACATATATACAAGTAAAAAAATGAAACTATGCATTGTCACTAACGTTTCAATAAAAACGTAATACCCAAAGATATATAAATTATCGCAAGTTAATGCACAATATTTGAATCAGAAACATCAGTGCAGAAACGGCTGATAGTGGGTTGTGACGCCATTTCAGATTACACCTTTTCTTTATAAGCATGAGGGAAAATCGGCGCCAGCCTGACTTCTCAGATGTAATTTGTTCATTTAATGAGTGTCGTTACATTGCGATTCCAACTAATTCAAATTACACATTAACTTGGGATAATTAAGAGACCGTCTCAAAAATTCGCTTAAATTCGCTACACAATTCGCTTCATTTTCACCTTAGATGAAAATCTAAGGTGAAAATGAAGCGAATTGTGAAGCGAATTTAAGCGAATTTTTGAGACGGTCTCTAATATACCTTTGATGTATAGTTTAATTTGTTTACTTGTATAAACCGTAAAGATAACCAGCAATATACCATGCAACATAGTTGAAATAATGAGTATAAGTTTACAGAAAAGAATGTCAAAGCATTTTTTTCATAATTATCTATTACTCTAGTATACAGGAAATTCCCCATGCAGTCCTTTCTTTTCGTGTTTAATAACTTCTAATATTTCAAAAAAGCGTTTCAAGTTTCAAATTAATATTCTGAAAAATTTGATAAGCGGCCGTCTCGAATAAGCGCCCGTCTCGAATAAGCGCCCAAGACAAACAGTAAGAAATTTAATAAGCACCCAGGGCGCTTTTTCGAATCTTTATTACGGTATGTAACAAGACAGTTTGTATATGTAATTTTAGCAATGATAATGGTCAAATAACTGAATAGCTTCTGTCAGTCTTAATATACAAGTTTTTTCTTTCTATTTTATTATACCTTTAATTACTTTCCTAGAAAGGTAAAACTTGGATTTCATGACATGGTCCTTATCTTGGATTTTATGACATGGTCCTTATATTTCTTTGATGTAGGTTAGGGACGATCCACAAAATTCCTATAGAAATTCTGATAAATTCTTATTCGGAAGAAGTCTATAATTAGGGTTCGTCTCAAAAATTCGCCCAACAAATTCGCTTCATTCCTGTCAATTTTCATCTCAGATGTAGTGTTATTGTGCATACAAAGTATGCACAATAATACTTCATCTGATGTGAAAATGAAGCGATTTGTTAAGCGAATTTTTGAGACGGCTCCTTAGTATGCATAGATAAATATTTTCTATGCTGAAAATGGGACGATCTGCGATAAGAATTTTGTGGAGGTTCCCTTAAAATTTAGCTATTCTTCATAGGCTATTGATGAATGGAGAGTCATAACAAGTCATATTAAAGATCTTATTGAGGATCAAGCAACAGAATCCAGCTTGAATGTATTGACCGTACCAGAAGACGTGCTAGAATGTGAATCAAGACCTCTGGACTTTGACAAAAACAAGCACAAGCTGCTTAATGCTGAGTTAAAGAAATTATACACAGCCGTTACTCGTGCTCGAGTGAATGTATGGATTTATGATGAGGACATTAAAAAGAGAGCTCCGGTGTTTGAAATGCTTCAAAAACAAAAACTTGTCAATATTGTTAAGTTGGACAAATCAACTCCTGCTAATGAATCACTTTTTGCAGCAAAATCTTCAACTGAAGAGTGGAACAAGCAAGGTTGGAAATTCTATGCTAAAGGTTTATGGAAGATTGCCATAAGATGTGCAGAAGTCGCTGATAACATGGTTTTGAAGGAACAATGTGTTGCTCAAATCCAAGGTGCTTATGCCTTACAACTAGCTGATGAATGGAAACTGAAGAAAACACGTCGAGGATTAGAAGAAGTTTATATACAATTTAGAAAAGCTGGTCATATGTTTCTTCAATGTTTCTTAATTGAAGAAGCAGAAATTTGTTTGAAAAATTGTAAAGAATGGAAAAATCTTGCTTTGCTTTACGAAAAACAAGAAAAGGTAAGGTCTACCCTTTAATTCGTTTCACTATTTAATTCAGCATTGAAAGTATACACAAAGACGGTTCTACTGAATGGAAATTTACAAGAATGAGAATGAGAATTTTTGAGACGATCCTATTCTTTCTTTTCCTCTATTATGAAATTATTGAAGACTTAATTGTACCTTAGGAGAAGTATCTTTGTTTATATTTTGTATGCTTTAAATGTACTTCTCCTAAGTTGAAAATAAAGTTGGAATTGTTCTCACAGTTAATATATTTTTTGTTTTGATAACCCAGTTGATAACTTCTTGAACTCACTCATGGATTTCCCACAAAGGACACTCTTAAACGATAAGCAAGGTTTAAATTATTGTTAGCTGTGAAAGGAAACTCTGATACTTCGCTGATGACCAGTTTTCTGGATCCTTCGACTAGGCTGAAGCGCTCAGAGTTTCGATACATTCAGCCTAGCATTGAAACCTTTTGGTATCAAAGAAACCTATACTATACCTTGCACCTTAGTTTGTTGCTGCTTTAACCCTATTTAGCCCTAGGGGATGCACAGATTGTCCAATCTTTAGGAGAGTAAATTATTAGCTCGAGTTATTGATCTGTTACGTCCGGTACTGCAATGCCTCTGTTGCTATGTTTACTATTAAAATTATTATTCATCTACTGATCCTTCATCTGATTATGTTAATTTGCTCCTGCGTGCTCTAGTTTTCGACAGGTTCATGTTAATGCATCCCACGATACAGAGAGTTATTGAAATTCGCGTTAGTTTTTTTTAGGATTCCTCTACGATATACAGAGAGTTATAGAAATTGGCGTTAATCTTTTTCGGGATAATTTTCTTAGAGGTCAATTTCGTCCCCCGTTTATTTTTACTAATAATTTTTTAATGTGTCAGTTTGTAGAAATGCATTTTGTAAACAGCTCCTAATATGGAAGAAATTTTACGGGATTTAATTTTGCTGATGAAGGCCCCCAAAACTGTGAATTTTGTGGAATTAATTTTTGGCGATTGAAGATTTTGATTGTTTTTTTGCGGAATATTTATTTTGTTGATGGTCAATAAAAGTAAAAAAAAAATCGAAATTAAAGGGAAATAGTAACAAGAAAACTCTGATAATTTATGCTATTTTGTGGATTTACGATTTTACTTAATTTTGCGGAATTTATTTTCGCGGATCAAGGATTTTGAGCAATTTTTGCGGATTAGGGGCAAAAAAATAAAAACAAATTCCACAAAAATTACTTACGCAACAATTTCTTCCCCCAAACATTTCTTCCCTATAACATGCATTCACCGTTATTTTCGTATTGAAAATCATCATTACCTTTATACTAAAATTCTTTTACAGAATTCAATGTGAAAAGTGAAAAACGTCTCATTCATTGGTTTGTTAGTTTCTTCTAAAAGTATTAATTGTTTTGTTGTTTTAGTTTGAAGACGCTGGTAGCTATTACAAGAAATGTGGTACTGCTGATGATGATGCTTTACGTTGTTTTGAACTTGTTGGTGATTTTAGATCTTCTGTATCTCTTCTCAAAGTAAGAAAACGTTACATAGAATGTTTGGATCTGCTTGAACATCTTGACGAGTCTAGTACAAATTACTTGACAAACATCACAAAGAAAGATATAGCCAACACAGCTTGTGAATACTTTTATAAACAAAAGGATTACAAGTTATTAAAACTAACATTGGAGTATGTTGATTACAAAGATCGATTAAGGTTTCTTCGTAAGAAGGATGATTGTGTAGAACTTCTACTTCAATTGTACAGGGACAACAAAAAAGAAAAAGAAATAGTTGACTATTTTATGAAGAAAGGCCGATTCATTGAAGCCGCTGCTGAATGTCAACACACTGATTTGAAAGCAAAATGTTTACTGTCTGCTGCGAAACAAATTTTGAATGAGAATCATCAAGAAAGTTTTGAAGTGATAGCTGCAAATCTGGAAGAGGTGCTGGAAGTGATGGGTGATGATTTAGCTCTAGTTAAGGCAGATTGTATGTACACACTGATGTGCTTGAGACAAGATTTAAAATATATCACAGATGCACTTGCTCTTTATAGCAGTGTCAACAATCATGTTGGAAAGTTGCTATGTTTTACATATTGGTTAAAGCTTCAGCCGTCTTGTATTTATGATTATATCCATCAACTTAAAACTCCTTGCATGTTAGCAATTGGGGATGTTATCAGAAGTATTATCAGCCTAACAGATGATCTATTAATCCCCGCAGTGTCGACTGATGCCATTCGCAACTGTATGTTATACTTAGGATTCAAGTTACCCGAAACAAACAGCAGTATATGTGAAGTAGCAGATCCTTTGTCTATTAAGTTTTTCCAGGCTCTTTGCATGGATAATGCTACACAAATCTCTGAATCTCTACTGTATTCAAAGGCACGCGAGTATTCTGCTAAAGTTTTGCATAAAATGCTGAAGGCATTTGCTCAGAGTTTCAAGACCCAACTGTGGAGCGAGTTAGGTTCTTCCATTATTTGTTCGAAGTTGAATTGTGTTAAAGAAAGTAGCTGTTTAAAGTGTCATGCCATTCCAACCACTGATTCATTTGTTAAGAACCGACGAATCATTCTTGCATTGTTAAAGTTACATAGAATACTTTTTGATGGTAAAACTAAGTTTTCTAATCGATATGCAACATCAATCATTGGTGATTTTGAGTGGATGAATCAAAAAGACAGTGAAAAGATCATAACAATGATATACGACTTCATCAAAAGTCATATGCCATTTTTGCATATAATCAAGTCGTCAATGTTACTGGAGTTCGTTCAACATCACCAGAAAATGGAAGTTTACGAGCTTACACATTGTGTTCGTAATACTTGGCATGGCCGCCCAGTTATGGATGTTAATATGTTTTTAAAACTCACCACTTTAGCATTTCTTGCAGACAAGGTGTGTCCGGTGACTGATGAATTATTGTATCATGATACAGAGCCCAATAAACTTGGATGGAAGTATCCTCTCCAGGTTCTAAAACCTTTCAATTTGGCTCTGACCAATTTGTATTATCATTACAATATTTTGGGCTATTTATATAATGCTCAACTCATGTTAGCTGTGCCAATTAGAGAACATAGTTTGGTTAAACCAACCTTATCTACTTTCTATGAACTTATTGAGATTCCTATTTTAACCATAATTTATGCTATAAACGTTTTACACCAGACACAAATTCAGCTTCCCGGATTCTTAACTGAAAAAATGTACCTTTATGATAGGTTATACAGCAGACCAAACGATTCTGGATTTAACAATGCATTGAGTAAATTACGAAAAGAGCATTTGGATCGATTACTCAACAGTTTTAGCACGTTTTTGGCCCTAATGTTATCTACTGATTCTCATTATGGCGCCTTCACGTCTTTACAACTTCAGCTTGAACGGTTGGACACAGGACCAGGAGAAGAGGATAGGTTGGCTGCGGACAGGTTACTCATCTTGTATTTACTGATAATGATCAATTCAAACAGTAAATTTGCTATGACTGTTAAAAAACAATTTCAGAAGAATCCAATATGTGGCACTGATCCTTTGTGTGAACTATATTCCTCAATCCGAATGTTAAGAAACAAAACGGAAGCCATTAATCTTCTTGAAAACATCCTTCAGATAAGGCAAGACAAACTAACAACATTTGCATGGAGCTGGAAACACGGTCGCTATCAAATAAAATTACTTCAGGAGACTAAAGATCATAAGCGAATAGATGATACAATTAAAATCTCTTCAATTTTGCAAAGACAAGTAACAGCTGAACAACCTGGTAGCAGTGTAAAGACAGAGGGGAAAAGTGATACCACTGAAGACAATAAGGTTTCTGCTAAGATTACAGATAGTGTTCCTTCTTATGAAGCCGAATGGGATGACTTGTCTGTGAAAACTAATATAACTGATTTATATGACATCAGTATAGAGGCAGAGGAAAACATATATGAAGAAATTGAAAATACAAAATCAGAAAGGGAAGTTAATATTCAACGAAGTATTGCTGCTACGAAAATCAAAATATGGTGGCAAGATATCTATACTAAAACGCTCCGAAAACGAAACTTGTTAAAGTTTATTCAGCGTCATGCGGCAACAAAAATACAAAGATGGTGGAGAGATTTAAGCTCAAACAAAGATGCTCTCTTAAAGGGACAATCGGGAGAAAGCAATTTAGGTTTACCGGCTGGAATGGTTAAAGATTTTGATGGTAATTTCTGTTTAGTATGTATGGAAAGTGTGAGTAATATTGAGAATCACATCAGCTCTGACCAGCATTTGATGGAAACATTACTGAAGCAAATGAATTCATTGCAGGTCAAATATGGTGAACTGTACGACCATGATGCTTCAACTCCACAAGAAAGGCTGAAACTTGATCAGGATATATCTATGCTGTTCATGCAGGTTACTATGACAATCAAATCCAAGAACTGGAGACGACGACGAGAACTTCAAGAAAAATACAAAGCATTGTTAAAAATTGTTAACCAAGGTTAGTCTAATTGGTTTTTTTAACGAACGTCTGTGAGATATCAATTATATCAATTATTCCCCACATTATCATACCAGTTCCTTCTATCTTTTCTAGTACTTCAACAGAATAACTAAAACCTTGACAATTTAACAATTTCAATTTAAGTGTCCCGTACCTGTCTCATGCAAGTACCACATTTGTCAGTTGATTTAATGAAGTTTTGCTATTTTGGAAAGACAGCTTGAGTAAAAGTTAAAACCATAAATGAAGTTAGGAATCCTGAATATCCTAGCGGTGAAATCAGGGCAATTCTTATATAAATTAGCCCTAAAATACCTACCTACCTAAACTAGTTATTTTTAGGTTTACTTTACATAAATAGAGGCTTTTTTACCATCATAATTCGAGGACCGACTTGTAAAAGGTCTGGAATAGGGTCTGACATATATATAAGATCATCGATGTGTTTTTTCATTGGCACTTCTGTCTTCACATTTACATATCATCTATGAAAATTTCTTACAATATAGAGAGGTTCGGCACCGTACAAAAATCTCGTATGAGAATTCAATTTTCTATTTTTATTCAGAAGGAATACCTTTTTTTCCGCGAAAATATGTACTCTTAAGGGACTGTCTCAAAAATTCGCTTAAGTTCGCTTATCAATTCGCTTCATAATTCGCTTCATTTTCATCTTAGATGAAGTGTTATTGTAACACATAAGTATTACAATAACACTTCATTTAAGATGAAAATGAAGCGAATTCAAGCGAATTGCTAAGCGAATTTTTGAGACGAACTAGGGTTCAAGTATACAACTTAAAAAGTGAGTAATCACAGTTTAAAGCGTAGAAATTCATCGGAATTTTAATTTTAATTTCAATTTAATTGTTCCATATTTGCTGCAAGAAAAGTAAAGTGTTACCCAATCCGATGGCATACTGTAATAAACCAGAAAGCACCGTAGTGATTTGTAGCAGATTCCGGTACGCCATCTGGGAAAAACACTTAGTTTTCTGAGCAGGGAAGCAATTTTCAGGTAACTCCATTTCGGAAAAGAGTTAACTCATTTGATTCTACTTGAGTATTCAAGTTTGGTCTTTGACAGCTATCCGCGATGCTTCAAGATTTTTTCGCTTTCGGTTGTTTGTAGAGGCTGTCATTAGTACTTTCCACGTGAATTCATGATCATGATTTTATGACAAATGCATTGCTGGTTCCGTGGTTTTACGAGGGTCATTGTGTTCAGCTCATCTTATCTCAATGTTTCGTATAGTCTCGCCGATATAGGAATATGAATATTAGTTTCATTAAAAATAAATGACACTATGTCCACTTAGAGCGCGCCGAAGTTTTCATTAGCGAGTTTACGCACAGTTTTATCTACGACGACAACGCTGTATTTACCTTTGTGCGTATTATAGGCTACTTGCGTTCCATCCTGCAGGATGTAGCCTATATACACAAAGGTGAAATCTTCGTTGTCGTCGTAGATTAGACTGTGCGTAAACTCGCTATTAACTAAACTTGTTCGATAATTTGTTTCTGTCTTTCAGTTGGCTAAGCGTTGAAATAAATACCTCTGTTGTATAGAGAATTCAATTATGCTTGAAAAAATATATACTTTAACTTGGAAAAAATTGATAGTTTTGGATATTTTTTATGAAAAACTGAACACATGTTTATAAGTTAGACAATTACCTTAAGTTCAGATATAATTTGATTTTTACACTTGCAAAGTTCGATTTCAAAATTTTATTATCAATCAAACTTTCATGGCTTACCGTGTCTCTGTCGATACAGTTTGTTCTTTCTTTCACTTCGGTTGTTATCTCTATGCTTGCAGTGATATCCTCCAGTAGTAATTAGCCTTTATTGTCAATAAATATGAAACTCTTGTCATTTGAGAAATCTAAACTTCCTACACGTCCTGTCCGCCATCTTGTAAAATAGCGAAAGCTTTCATGTCACTGCCCCGTATCCCGCGAAAAACTCACTGAATTCATCTGATTTTTGACTAAGGTGTTTCTTTTTCTGGATGCGCTTCTGTGTACGGGCTAATTCTGGTTTTGTTAATTCAAACCAAATTTACCAAATTTCTTGGATACACGCAGAACCAATAACTAAGAGTTGCGAAGCGTAAACCAGTGACTGTGTTCGCAAGCAAAAATGGAATTAGGAAACCAGACTTCAATCTTGTACCCAAGGTTTTTTTGTTCCCTTTAAAATACGTACGAATGCAGACCATTTATGAGGTTGATCGAGAATACAAATCTATGTGGCTCTGAAGAGTACGTATTCAGTGCTTTAATTGTGCACAATATTTATTTATTTATTTACGATTATTTATACAGGATAGCCACTTCAGTGTTGAAACACTGTTATCAATGTGGGTCC
>JAUCNQ010175770.1:0-15114 GCA_032352715.1 Bougainvillia muscus
ATTCGCTTAAATTCGCTTCACAATTCGCTTCATTTTCACCTTAGATGAAGTGTTATTGTAACACGTATGTGTTACAAAAACACTTCATCTGAGGTGAAAATTATTAGGAATGAAGCGAATTGTTAAGCGAATTTAAGCGAAATTTTGAGACGGCTCCTTAGGTTATAATACACATTTTTTTTATAAAATGCAAGTTTATAAGAAATATCAAAGTCCACTACTACTAGGAAACGTTTACGAGACATTCGCACGCTCATTTGAGACATTCAACAATGAGAGAAAACCCTATTTTTAACAAAAATGTTACAGTTTCTTTTTCATCAACAACAACAAACAACATGAAGTTTCTCTGAAAATAGAACACCCTATGCATATTTAAAACCTTTTCGTATTTATAAAGTTTTTTTTTTTTTTTATCTTATTTTTAATTTCAAATTTACATCAAAATACAGACTTCCTTGGACCTCTAGTTCAGATGTTCAAAGAATAAATTGCTATAAAAACTAATTCAACGACTATATTAAAAAGTATAAAAATTAAAATCCCTGTTAAAAAACATCCTGCCTGAAGTACAATCTTGGGTTTCTTATTAAACGGAATGGGTAAAGTTAACCCACTAAATTAAAAGGTTTTGATTGATTCCTTCTTTAGGATACGTAAAACACTCCTTCTGTATAAAATTTGATACAAATTTCATTTTGAATTGAATCTCATTGATTTTACATTTTGTGCTTTGTTACAACAATAATAATCAAATTGAGCAACTTTTTTGCTGCATAATGGAACGGACCCTTAAAAGAGCACCCTCTGGAAGGTCCGCAATTATTTATTGTAAATCATGACGAGTAAATGTGTATTAATAATAAGTGAGTTATTGGGTCATAGTGTCTTTTACATAAGTACCTAATAAGTGAATTTATCTTTAAGTGGATTAATTTTCTCGGATTTCAGGGATTTTTGGCGAATGAAAACTGATGAAAGAAGCACATTAGTATAAAACATTGTGAAAAATAGTTTAAAAGTGTTCTATCCTAAGTGGTTGGTTTCAGCATAGTAAGTTTATCTTACAATGTCTAGATTATACCATAGGGGAATAACATTTTGCAGGTATTAATTTTCGATAGTTGTGAGATGGACTTTTATAAAGAATATGGGAATGGAAATTCTTATAATTAGCTTATTTCCACACCAAAAATTCTGATATATCTTATTTTGTCTGCACATTCCTGAGCAAGGGGTAGAATGTCAGCTTTGTAGATTGGATAAAGTTATTTTAGGGACCGTCCACAAAATTCGTATGCAAATCTGTATCAATTTTCATACAGAAGGAGTGTTTTTGTGCATATTTACTACACTTCTTCTAGTACAATACACTTTTTCTCTTTTGAAAATCGTTGGTATTACGATACCACTTTTGTGGACAGTCACTTACTTTGAAATATATTTTTCTCAAGATAACTTTTCCAAGATTGCAGCACATGAAAAGAACTTTGACAGTAAGAATTTAATAGCCAACCAATTTTTTGACCAATGTTAAGATACTGTGGATCAATAATAAAAAAATTATCACCCAAGAAATCTATGAACTCACAAGACACATGATAGCACTCAACCCACAGAATTTATTATATACCACTAGAAAAACTGCAATCATAAATTATGCCCAACTACCAACTTTTTAGGAACTGTATGCAACAATTGAATTGATGAAATAACTGCTGAAGTAGTCAAGGCTGGTGGTGAACCAATGACTGATATGCTCGAAAAAATATTTGTAGTGAAAGTATGGAACGAAGAGAAGTCTCCAAGAGACTGGTCTTGTATGTTGATTAGTGGTCTTGTATGTTGATTAGTCCAATACACAAGAAGGATGACAAGCTTGACTCTGTAAACTATCGTGCGATAGTGCGGCTATCAATACCTGGTAAAATATTCCTGAAAGTCTTATTACAAAGAATGAAAAAGAAGATTAAAGAATCAACAAAGGAGTCTCAATACGGTTTTAGGCCTGGTCGTGACACTGTTGACGCTATATTTATTGTTTGGAAAGTAATGCAGAAAGTTAAAGAAAGAAAAATTGACTGCAAAGCCGCCTTTGATACAGTCTGGCGTAAAGCACTGTGGAAAATGTTGAGGACGATAGGCGTGGATAGGAAGATTGTGAACGTCATTGAAAACTTGTATGAAGAATCAGAAGGTGCAGTCGTGATCAATAAACATATCACAAAGTGGTTTGAAGTAAAGGTTGGTGTTCGTCAATGTTGCTTGTTATCCCCTACACTGTTCAACATTTTCCTTGAATTTGTAATGAATGAACTGGAGAGTTTACAACCATCGATAAACCTAAGCAACGATCTTTCAACAGATATTAGGTAAGCAGATGATACAACTTTGATCTCTGTAATCCTTGAAAAACTAAAGATTTCAACCAGTGAGCTTGAAGCATCGTGTAAGAAATGGGGAATGAAAGTTAATCTGGATAAATGTAAAATTATATCCCCTTTATATGATGACATCCAGATTGACCACAAAACTGTTGAAAAAGTTGACGAATTTACATTCCTTCGTTCAGTAGTACCAGGTTTTTCATCTGACGAGAAAACTCAATGTATTCGAAATGAACTGCCTACGAACCATCCTTGGTGTTATATTACATGACAGAATCCGAAATGAAAAAATTAGAATGCTGCTTGGGATACCTTAAGGGAACATTTATGCTATTTTTGCGGTTTGACGATTTCGATGAACTATTGCGGAATTTATTTTTGCGGAATTTATTATTGCGTTTTTGTCCCTAATCCGCAAAAATAACTTCCGCAAAAGTTCATCGAAATCGTCAATCCGCAAAAACAAATTCCTCAAAATCCAATAAAAATCGCAAATCCGCAAAAATAGCATAAATGATCAGATTTTCCTAGTTTTCTGGTGACTTTCCCTTTATTTTGCCTTTTTGTTTTTACTTTTATTGTCCATCCGCAAAAATGAATGTCGCAAAAAGTCTATCAAAATCTGTAATCCGCAAAAAATTAATTCCGCAAAATTCGCTGTTTTGGGGGCCTTCATCCGCAAAAATAAATTCCGCAAAAATTTCTTCCCGCAAAAATATCTTCCCCTAAGGTAGATAAGACAATATCAGACATCATCCGAAAGAAAAGATTACAATGGTTTGGTCATCTCAACCGTCTTCCAGAATCAAACTTCGTAAAGATTATCTATAAGACTGACTTCTCAAAGAAAAGACCGAGAGGTAGACCACCAAAACGATGGACTGATCAGATCAGGAAGGACACTGGCATTCCACTTCTAACATCAGAAAAGATGACAAAGGATAGAGAACGATGGCGTAAAAGTGTTAACAAGAATGTGGCGAGGCTCTCTGAAGTATGATATAAGTCAAGTCAAGTAAGTCAAGTATGCAACAAAATTAAAGAAAATAAACATTTACGACTGGCCCAAGGCTTTGGCTTTTTCATAAGACCTTGAGCCAAATGCAATAAGTTCCAGATAAATAAATTCTTCTTACCAACACTTGCGTCCAGGTTCTGCTCTTTATATTAACATAATCCTCTCTTGGATACAAGATTTAACTATCATAACGAAGTCAGCAACACAAAACAAAACGATTACAAAGTATATCTTCTTTAATTTTTATTTGGGAAAAAAACATCCCAATTAGAAGCGATTTTTTAAACCATAAAACACAATTTTTTGAACGCCATTAATAATAAGAGAGTAAATGAGCCATTGTAATGTGTTTCTTATAAATATGTGGCTATAAAAATAGCCATTCATGTTTCTTGTGGTGTAGTTTTACCCCTTGAATATGTGTGCACCGTAACTACATCAATGTAATTTATTTCCGCGGGTACTAATTTTCACGAGTTTTTGCGAATTTAACCATTTTCATGTAATTAAATACCCGTGAAATGTCCTAAAAAGTCAATCCGCGAAAATAATTACCTACGAAAATATCTTGCTGAAAGGGCTTTTATTCAAAGCAAAATTTTTGACAACCGACTTTAATAATAAAAGTATAAACTGCTTCAAAAAGTTACTTTTTTGAAAGATTATATAAATTTAGGAGCAAGTCAAAATCATCTATAGCTAGCTAGGATTATCATGTTTTTTTCTCTTGTAAAGGTTTTGGCTCCTAAGCCAGCTACAGTACAGTACACAGAAAGTTAGAGAAAAAATACACAAGAATACAAGAATAGTGTATCTGCTTAATAACGTCATATGAGAAATATATTTTTTTGCCATGAGATGGACCTGATGACTGTGAATCGTTTTAAAGAAGAAAAATAGGGGGCTACTTATACCCCTCTGTTAATGCTAATGCTAAATCTCAATTATACTGCTGTGACTAAGTAAAAGCATGTTCTGAGTCCTCCTCTGCAATCATCGTTAAAAATTGCGAAACTAATTCCTAAAATAAACATCTTGAGAACCGCAATGTTAACTGCGGTTTTTCAAAGATCCAAACGATGGTTTTCTTAAGAGTTGAGTTGTTACACAATAAAATTGTGTGACATAACATAACATACCATAACATTTCAGAAAGTTTCCACGAATTTCCATGTTTACTTTAGACGTTATTGGCTATCAGTCGAATCTACCCCTAAAATTGCAGTCAAATCCTTGTAAAATTTATATCTTTTTACAGGATACTTGCTTTTACTTCAAATTAAGACAGATATAGTTTTTATCGAAACATTTTGGATTACATTAAAATTTTCCATGCACAGCAACATTTTCCCAATACACGATAAAAAATTTCAGATAAGCTGCAACATTTTCCCAATGCGCATCTATCATATCCACTGCTTAAAAAATCATGGTTTACGTTAATGATTTTATCAAGCAACCAGCTGAATTCTGGAGTAAAACAATAAAATCGTTAAAGGACAACATAACTTTTCATTCCGGCCCTATCTAAAAATATGAAAAATATATTAATATGAAAAGGAGGTTAAATGACTTCCACGAGCTGTTTTCATTAAATTCGTTGAAAAAAACAACATCAGTACTTAAGGGTTTCCTAACCATGTTGTAAACTTACTTTTTTTGTTATTGTTTATTAATAGCTCTAAAAGCAAAATTGAAGAATATTGTAAATATTCTGCTATAACCAAGGCTCAAAACAGGACCAGCATTGATAACAGTGCCTCAACACTGAAGTGGCTATCATGTATAAACAATCAGAAAGCAAAATGAGTATATTTGTGTGCACGTGACACCATTTTAGGCCGTAAATTCTCAAAACAGAGAAAAATATTTTTAGCCATCTAGTATCATCACTACCATCACTCTGGGAATTTATCCCAAATCACTCTTCCAAACATATTTCGATTACTAGTACAAATTCGTTGAGAAAAATAAACATCAGTAATTAGTAATTTCCTAACCATATGTGGTATAATTTTGTTTTGTGTTTTGTTGTACTTATTAATAGCAAAAAGCAAAAAATTAAAGAAAAGTATCGTTAATCCTATGCATGAGCATATTTATGCGCATATCATTTCACTGTTCTGATAAATTCTCGAAACAGAGAAAAAAAAATTATTCATCTAGTAATATCGCTACCACCAACACAACGATCTTTTACTGACCCTTTCAAATATGGAAGAAGTAGTTGGAAAATTAAATTTTTTCCAGATAAACTCTGTTGAACAGTTAACCAAAAATAAACAACGAAGAAAGAATAATAGAAGTGTGTTATATACAACTTGTCATGCTTGGGAAAAATTGCAGAAAGTGGAAAAAGAAAAGAGATTTAATTTACAAAATGGACCAAATATGTTTAACATGTATAAAGAGGATGGGTCAATAACTAAAGAAGTTCGCACGGACAATCTTAATGTGTCCTTTAAACATTTAAGAGAATTTTTTTGCTCCGCCTCAAGAAATGGAAGCTCTCGTTCAATCAGCAATTCTACTAATTTACAAGCAAACATATCTCTGTCACAAGAGACTAATAATGTTACAAATAACATTTTTTTACGAAGCGGAGAAAATGAATTTGCTTGCATTTGTACAAACCAAAAGGAAAGGAAAGTTTCTTGTAGTGTTTTATATACAACCTGCCGTAGGAAAGAATTAAAAATAGACAAATACTTAAAAGAAGAACTACAATGTTATACTTGTGCGAGAAAATCGGAAATAAAACACATAACAACAAAAACAACAGAATGTGCTAGAGCACGATCTCATACTCCACCTTCTTTACATTACTCATTGACATCAATACAATCACAGCAAACAAACTCAATGAAATCGATTTCTACGAAGGATTTCGAGGGTTATACTGATTTGCATAGGTATCTAAACCAAAGAAGAAATGCGATCTGTTCTAAATTAAGTGATACCAATCATATTGCTTGATTTCTTCTTGCGAAGTACTATAAATTAAACACTGACTTGTTCTCAAAGCGACATAAGGCACTGAATATGAGCTGACGCTTTGCTATAATCAAAGCTGTCCACTGACTATATAGTCTGTGAATGTGCTGTGAATTTTTTGATAATTTCAAAGAATAATTTTAACTGATTTAACTGATTATTTTTCTTCCATTGAAAAGCATCTGAATAAAGGGGTTTTTCGAAAAATAATGTGTTCCATAAGGCACTATATTCCTTCTCA
Organism: Bougainvillia muscus; assembly: GCA_032352715.1. Taxonomy (NCBI): domain Eukaryota; kingdom Metazoa; phylum Cnidaria; class Hydrozoa; order Anthoathecata; family Bougainvilliidae; genus Bougainvillia; species Bougainvillia muscus. Next base: position 6,641 of record JAUCNQ010175770.1, read on the forward strand.
CTGGAGCTGTTCTGAATGATTTAATCAGACTATGCTACGGTAAAACGGAGCTGGAGACAAGAAGGAGATGGTGTGATGATGCTACTTCTAAGAAAGAGGTGTTCTTCAGTGGCGGATCCAGCCCTAGTCAAAGCAACACGGTGAAGAGCTAAACGTTTTAATTCCTAATAGCCTTATGTATGATGATGGGTCTAAGAGACCCATCTTCATACAGAAAGCTGTTAGAATTAATGACTTTGACCATGATTTGAATCTCCATTTCAGTTCTGTGACTAGGTAAAATTGTGTCCTGAGTCCTCCTCTATTATTGGAGGCGATCGTAATTCAATTACCTATGAAATAGGAGGTGAAGAAAGAGAATAGTATTTACTAATCGGAAAACAATTTTTCAGAACACATAGCCATGAAATATATCTGCTTTTAGAAACAAAGTTTGGTAGAAATAATTAGCTGGACAAGTAAATTGGGCAAATGGAAACCTATAACATAGCTCACTACATATGTACGAAGTAGCTGAAACGGTACTAAGCGGATTCCTCACCCACTTCCTGAACTTTTTTAGATAAATGTTTATGAGAAAGCATGCAGATGTTGATACTTGGTCACTTTTCACATATTTCCCCAAATTTTTACAAAATTATAGCCCAATCCTTATAAAATAAAAATAACAATATCATTTTATTGGATGCACAGGTGTAGTATTTAACCAAAGCTTTCAGATTATATCTGGATTTATCCCATTTTCCCGTCGTTTTGTTTTTTCCGTTAGATTTCGGAGAATCTGACATTATTTACAGTATTCTACAAGCAACCATGTGGTACTAAATCCAGTGGCGGATCCAGCCCTAGTCAGAACAGCACGATGAAGAACTAAACAATTTAATTCTTAATAGCTTTTGTATGATAATGGGTCTTTAAATACCCATTATCATACAAAAGCAATTAAAAATTAATGACTTTGAGCACGCTTCTATTCTCCATTCTATTGCTTTGACTAAGGAAAAGCATATTCTGAGTCCGCTTATGAAACCCTCCACTTAGTAAGGAAAATAACTATTACAGACTCTGGCTGAACAGAACTTAAAAAACTTATTTACGTAGGATTAAATGAAACTTTAATCAAAGTACACTTTTTCCGGGGATTTCGACGTATTTAATGACGTCACTGACGAAACTATCACGTCATCAAAAGATTAAAGCCGTCAGCAAGTTTGTATTATAGTATGGATAAACTCATGTTGTATGTTGTTAGGACACATATTTCTAAAGTTAATGAGGGGGGGGGGGGGTGTGTGGGGTGTGCATGCGACTAATTCGAATTTTTTTTATTAAGTGGAAGTAAGAAAAAATATTGCTTCATTTTCCTTCTGTATTGCGCAACCATGTCAGGATGGTGTTCACATGCTTTTTGATTTTAAATTAAAATTTATCTTTTTAACAGCATGTGAGTAAAAAACCTTTTACAGATCATTTGAGCCTTTATTTCACTACAATTTCACACAGGACAAATCAATAAATAGACAACCAAACAAATCAATTTATCAATTTACTCATTGTGAGCACGAGAAACATAAGGGATAAGTTTATTTAATGTAAGACACATTTTTCTCGTGAAAATTTTAGTAAAGCATGTGTTCAAAAAATATTTCCGCTGCGTTTTTCATTATTACTTCCACATTTCATATTCTTTCGGTTGCCAAAGCCGAGAAAAGATTGCCTAGAGCACTTTCTGACGAAGATTATAATGATTTACACCAGTGTTTGCAAGAACAGAAAATGGATATGAAGCAAGGCTATAACGCACAGTGTTCTGCTCGTATAAAAGTGGACAGTACTCATTGAAGAAAGTTCTTGACCCTTTAAAAAACACTGAAGAAACGAAAATTGTAAGTAAACTATTTTATCGCATCCTTGTCTTGTACAAACGATAGTTCGTTTCCCTAATATCTCACATTGTGATTTTTTTACATCTATGTCGTATGCCACCATTAAATGCAGTTTTATATGAGACTAAAAAGACGTTGTATTTACGTCGATATTGCTACTTTTAGACCCGTCTTAAATAATAAGTTTTTTAATTTCCAGTACTCATATCAATTACGACCATTAGCTAATATAAGATTTATATGCGAGTGACATGACATCGTTAAGAAATATTCGCGGAATTTATTTTCGCGTTCGAAGACTCGGAAAGTGGCGAAATTTGCGGTATCTATATTCGCGTTTCATGTTAATAAGTTAACAATTGACGGAATTTATTTTCGCCATTGATGTCAAAATTCAGGATATTTCTGTAGTAACATTTCTGTAAAGCAGTATAAAAAGGTTGAAAGTTCCGGGAACAGGGGGGTTAAAATAAATGACGGAATATATTTTCGCGATATACCCATAATTTTCGCGGCAGATATTTCCGCGGAATTTATTTTCGCGATTTAGGGCCAAAATCGCGAAAATAAATTCCGCTAAAATATCTGCCGCGAAAATTTATTGCCGCGAAGATATCTTACCTTAAGGTAGGTAAAATTATCTGCAGATTGATTTCGTTTATATTTAAAATTTAAGTCTGCAAATGACGTCGTTTTGACAACACAGTTGTCGTTTTTTAAACCAGATTATTGGTTTTATACATTGCACTCAAATCATTGAAAAAGGGACCTGGGAACGAGAATAATTTTTCATCGCTTCTAGTTTTCTTTACAAAAGCAGTACAATAGAAAACACAAAGTATAAATTAACTGATGTTATTCTTTCCACTTCATATTTCTATGTTACGAACAAAATGTTTTAAGATATTTGGCGGCTTCATTGTAGCAATATTTCACAATATTTACATATTTATCTCACAATATTTGCCTTGTGTTTTATCTTAGCCAGAATTTACGCACCCTACATATTTTACTGAAAATTCTTGATGAGGCGGAAACAGGCTGGTTTTATCTATCCCCTTCTAAAAATATATATTTCTTAATTCGAAATTACGAAATGATTTTCTGTATTTTTTTGTTATTGTGGTTTTTTTAATCTTTTCTTCTTCCATATATTTTCAATAATTTTTATTTTTTTTTATTTTTATTAACTCTTCATTTTTTGCAGACATCACTTTGAGATTTTTGATTATAAGGTCGTTTTTGACCTTCTAAGAGTTATCCTGCCCCGTCCTGACTGTTTGATGAAGATACCAGAGGCAGATTCATAACCTGCGTTTACTTAGTCACAACAATAAAGTGTAGACTCAAACTCAATAATTGTAATCGCTTTATGTATGATAATGAGTTTCTAAATCCCTATCATCACACATAAAGTCATTAAGGCTGGATCCACCACTTGGATACTATTATACTTCATATACAGTTGAATCTGGATCAATGGAACCCCAGATCAGTGGAACTTTCGCTAAGTGGAACCATTTTTGCAAGTCCCTTAGTTTTCGTTAGTATTGCTTTCCACTTCGAATAAGTTACATAACCGTGTTTATAACCGTTTTCGCCAGTCCCTTTAAGTTTCCACTTAATTCAACTGAATTCAACTGAAAGCAAAACATTTTAATATGACAATAATGTACATTTAGAGGGCATTGTAGGCATTGGCAGCCCGCAGTTTTTTATTATCCGCCTGCCCGTGTCATTTACGCCGGATGGGAAGCAGAAGGCGAAATCAAAAAATGGAGAATCAAAAAACTAAGGGAAGCAAATGACAACGATGCCCCATTAAATGAACATTAGTTTTTATTACTCATACCTATGCATTCAACTTGAATTTCACACTTCAACTTAATTTTTGTTATGTCCGATTTTGTAGCATTGGTTAGTCATGTAATCGATTTGTTGCTTTCCTAAACAAAATTCCAATGTTAAACATTGGCATATGGAATGTTTGTGCTTATTTACGTATTTTTTAAACGCGAATGATTCGAAGGTACATTGCAAACATTTGAACGTCATTTGTAGCATGCTACATTAAAAAAAATATTAAACAGGTTTGATATTGTAGCATGAAGCATGCTACATAAACAATTGTAGCAAGTAGCATAAAAAGCATTTGCTAAAAAAACCCGATTCTGTAGCTTACGACTTTGTAGCATGATTTGATCCGGCCTTTACTTGTTATTACGATAATAAAATATATTCGAAAATTTATTTCATACGAAATTACATTATAAATCTTGAGTAGGCGGTATTTATGCCCGCTAATATTTTATATATGCCAACTAAATGAACGTTACCCGGCTACAGTGCCCGCAATGTGAGTAATAATTGAGCAGGTATGAGCACCACAAGTGTAAATATTTCTGGCGTTATAACCCTGAAGACGGTCTTTTTGCATTATCCTTGTAGCCTTAAGATTTTAGATCTTTAGTTTTGAGGGTGCCAGCAACACTCGTCATCTCTGCAACAAAGCGCGGGCACCATCGGTCGTTAATAACTCAATTTGAAGTCATTTTGAAGCTTTTAAATGGCGGATCCGACAGTTGGTAAAATCAATTTTTACTGGAAATTCTAGAATGAGAAGTCTTTATCGCTACGATGGATATGACAGAGTTTTATACTCATACGTTGAATCGTTTCTATTTGGCAAAATGTGAAACGTGTCACAGCAATCCCTTAAAAAGCCAGAAAAACTACAGGCTGTCATAATCTTTGACCAGGATTGTTTTTGCAGCACAAACATGATAGAGCCAAATAGCCGCAACTAATGCTGTAACTAAGAACTCGTTTACAGGAGGACATTCTATAGGCAAAATGAACTGTCACGTCGGAAAAATTTAACCAATCACAGAAGCCATGACAGTTCAATTCGCCCGCAACGATTTTCCATGTAAACGTGTCCTAATGCTTCATAAATTAGCCAAATAGCTGCAACTAATGCTTCTTCTTTCGGCTATTAACTCAGTAAAGAGGAAAATTACATATATAAAACCCCTGGAGAAGTGTTATATTAAAACGTAATGATTAGTATTGATATATCTGTATTTATTTATTAGGTGTCGCAAAATTAACCTCAACTATATATGGCGGCTGGTTCGTGCCATGCACTGAAATATTTGCCCATAACACGATAAAAAAAATTGAATACGCTGCAACATTTTCCCAATGCGCTTCTATCGTTTCTAAACCGGAAAGCATCTGAATACCAATGGCGGATCTAGCCCTAGTCAGAGCATTGCGATGGTGTATAATTACTGTTAAATCTTAATTATATTATGTATGACGCTGGGTCTTTAGAGACCCAGCGACATAGAAAATATAATTAGAATAATGACTTTGAGTACTCCACTTACTGATGTGAGTAAGTAAAAGCATGTTCTAAATCCACCTCTGAATACTCCCGTTAGTTATTACTCTCTGCCTGTTACTTTTGTCTAAACTATTTTGTGTATTAACAAAATCAAGGATTTATTAAAATGTACCAGCGTATTTAAAATTTGAATCGTATATTAGTAAAATGCTGCTATGCTTTTGAAATTAATATCAGCGGAATTTTGAAGTGTATGGCCGGCCCTAACTAAAAATATCACACCGCATAAAAGATCATGTTTTACGTTAATGATTTTATCAAGCAACTTGCTGAAATTTCAAGTAAAACTCCAGATTTCAGTAGGTTGTATGATAAAATCGTTAAAGGACAACTTAACGTTTTATGGAGTGTCATTATAAGAAGATAAATATATTTACAGTCGATATGAATACGAGGTTAAGTGACTTCTACGAGCTGTTTTCGTTAAATTCTTTGAGAAAGAAAACATCAGTAATTAAGGGTTTCCTAACCATGTGTTTATTGTTGTTTTTCGTTTTGTTGTACTTATTAATAGCTCTAAAAGCAGAATTGTAAATATTCTGCTAGAACCATGACCAAACCACGGCCCACATTGATAACTGTTTCTCAACACTGAAGAGGATATATCCTGTATAAACAATGAGAAAAATAATGAGTATATTTCTATGCATGTGAGATCATTTTAGGTCGTTCTTATAAATTCTGAAAAAAGAGAAAAATATTTTTATTTACTTAGTTGTATCACTATAATCAACACAGCATTTTCACTTATCATACCAAATATTGAAGAAGTAATTGGAAAATTAAATTCTTTCAAGATGAACTCTATTGAACAGTTAACCAAAAATAAACAACGAAGAAAGAATATTAGCAGTGTGTTATATACAACTTGTCATGCTTGGGAAAAATCACAGAAGGTGAAAAAAGAAAAGAAACTTGTTTTAAAATATGGACCAAATATACTTGGCATGTATAAAGAGGATGAGTCAATTACTAATGAAGTTCGCACGGAAAATCTGGTTCTGTCCTCAGCCTCAAGAAATGACAGTTCTCGTTCACCAAGTAATTTTACTAACTTACAAGCAGAGGTATCTCTGTCACACGAGACTAAGGATGTTACGAATAACACTTTTTTACAATGCGGACCAAATGAATTTTCTTGTATTTGTACAAACCAAGAGGTTAAAGAAAGGAAAGTTTCTTGTAGTGTTTTATATACAACCTGCCGTAAGAAAGAATTAAAAATAGACAAACACTTAAATGAAAAACTACAATGTTATACTTGTGCGAGAAAATCGGAAATAAAACACATGGCAACAAAAACAACAGAAAGTGTTAGAGGACGATCTCACTCTCCACCTTCTTCATATTACTCATTGACATCAATACAATTACATCAACCTAACTCAATGAAATCGATTTATACGAAAGATTTCAATATTAATACTGATTTTCATAGGTATCTAAACCAAAGAAGAAATGCGACCTGTTCTAAATTAATCAATGAACATTAGTTGTATTTATACTACGCGTGAACTACTTTAGATACCAGGTGTTACTTAAAGTAATCAATATGAATACGGACAAACATTACTTGGAAAGTGTTTTAATAAAGCAATCAAAATGACACCTGAAACTTAAAAAACATTTGATTACGAACGTTTAAAAAAAGTAAATAGACAGCTGTTAAAATTCTAAGTAGGCGCCTTGGCTTTTATTGAGACTACTTTAAAATATTTTTAAAGTAGACATCTAGCCTTAAAGTAGACTCAATATAAATACAACTTTCCAAAGACGTAAGTAATACGAATCATATCGCTTGATTTCTTTTTGCGAAGTACCAGCAATTTAACACTGACTTGCTCTCAAAGCGATATGTGGCACTGAATGAACTGACTATTTGCTATAACCAAGGTTTATCCACTGGCTATGGTGCTGTGAATTTTTTGATAATTTCAAAGAATAATTTTAATTGATTTAACTGAATTTTTTTCTTCCATTGAAAAGCATGTAAGTAGGGGATTTTCCTAAAAATAATATGTTCCAAATAAATAAACAAATCCAAAAGTAAGAATGAAATCCTGAATGTGAATTAAAATGCTAATTAAGAATAAAAATTCTTAAATGCGAATAAAATGTTTTGAACGTAAATGAAAAAGTTTTATACGAATAAAAAATGCTTTTTAAATGCGATAAGTTAATCTTGAATGTAAGTGATCTAATCTTAAATGTAAATGATGAAATCTTGAATGAAAACGAGAAGTCTTGAACATGAATAAGATAATCTTGAATACCAATGACGTAATCTTGAACGTGTATGAAGGAATTTTGAACTGCTCGGACAACCGTATTCTCTTGTCATGGTTTTTCACCATGTGAACGCATAGGCGAATCTATACCACTCTTTAACCTAGTCAAACCAATAAAAATGACGAACAAAAGTCGTTAATTTTTAATAGTTTAGTAAATGATGGTCAGTATATTATAATAAAACTAATTAGTTTCAGTCTCCATCTTGGTGATTTGAGTATTTCTGAACCCGCCACTACATCACGATTTAGTCAACCTAAGTAATATGGATGTCATCACCTTTGTTTAAGTGTCATAAAGTGTAAGTAAATTTTGCATGCATGTAAAGAAAAAGAAATGGTCAATTTACGACAATTGCAGAAAGGATAATTAATCAATCGAACTTGTTTTAAAAACTAATTGAAATTATCTGTAGAGTGATATCCTTTTTATTTAAAATCTGTGTGAAAATGACGTCTGACAAAAGCAGAACAATGCAAAATACACAAGAACATTGTGCATGAATTAACTGAAGGTTTTCTTTCCCCTTCATATTTTCATATTTCTATGTTACGAACAAAATGTTTGGAAATGTTTGGCAGTTTCATTGTAGCAAAAACATCTTATGATATCTGTTTTTTGCCTATTTTATCGTAGCCAGTATTTACGGATGCGCATATTTTACGCAAATTTTCGAATGAAAATGTGACAGACGTAAAAGAGGCTAAAAAAACATATATTTCTCAATTCGAGATTACGAAATGATGTTCTGTATTTTTTTGTTATTGTAGTTTTCTGTTAACCTTTTCTTCTTCCATATATTAAGCAATAATATTCGGAAGCATCCCTCCAGAGGTGTTCTTCAAAGTATCTGTTCGGTAAATATGTAACAAATCTCTAAAAAATCGAGC
>JAUCNQ010175881.1:0-15110 GCA_032352715.1 Bougainvillia muscus
TGATATTTCGAGTCAGAATGGCGCGCCAAAGTTGACAAAAATTCCAAAAAATCCAAAGATGCGTTATTACGTCATAAGATGACGTCATCATAAAATGACGTCATAAAAAAAGTTTGAATTGAAAGATGTTTTTAATTTGAAGATGTTGTATAAGTTTGAAGTAATGGAAAAAATTATTTTTAAGGATTTTAGTAAAAGTTCTAAAGTGTCAATTCAATTGCTCATTTAAAACAAAAATTATTAAAAAAAATCTGACGGGGGGGGGGGGATGCACAGTAGGATTAAGTGCGGGACCCTGGAAAAGGGGACTTTTTTAAGTGGGACAAATTTCTTGTTCCGCTTGGATTTCCCGCACTCACACAGGCTAAAAAATCCTGATAAGGGGGACCGTTTTCTATATCCCCTTGCAGTAAAAAGCCTGCTTATTTGAACGTTCGTAATTCGATTTTTTATTCAAAATCACATTCGAATGTTTACATTTCTAAAAAGAGACATCTTTCAATAAACATTTATTCCGTGTGAAGTAAAAAAATAGTCTAATTGGTAGGCAGCAAGCAAAAATTAATATGTAGAAGTATTGTTGAGAAATACAAAATTCTTTAAATGCCCCCAAAAAACGATAAGTGGGGCATTTTTAACTAAAGTCCCACTTAGCCGGAGGTTGGCTTAAGTGGGACCCCCGCTAAATGGGACGGTTTTTTTGCCCTCCCTTTCGTGCCCCACTTAAAACCCTGAATTAAAATTACCCCTCTAAACTTAAGTTTAACTGTTCTTAATTGTTTCACTTGCCATAACAATTGTCTAATAAGTGTATTCACCGAGCAGCATAATGTGAAAGAACTACGCCGGAATCTGTGTAATTAAATCACAAAGCTACATAAGGAATAAAAATTAACATTTTTTATGTGATACTACTATTGGGTAAGACAACGCCGGGAAGTGTAAGGATATGGTTTACCTTAGCAAGCTAATTATTGAGGAAAACAATAATATGAGTGTTGTATATTATAGATCATCTCATTGTTGAGATTGCCTTACCTGTGCTAACAGCTGCCCCTTCAGCACAATTTACCACTCTTGCTTTCAAATTATGTGCACCCTCAGAGGTTAAATCTCGAATGTAAATATTGAGTTCTGATCTTTCAGGTATAATATTGGGTTTCTTTCCACCATCAACAATGATGGCATGGACACGTGATCGTGGTGTGATTTGTTGTCGTAACATACTAATGTTAGTATAACAAGCTACAGCAGCATCCAATGCATTAATACCTTCCCATGGTGCAGCAGCAGCATGAGATGCTTTACCTAAATGCAATGAATGTAAAATATAACTTACAAAATCCATGCTGATTGTGACTCCTCTATAAAGTTCGTACAGGGAATAGTATAAGGCACCGTTTTGCCGTAACATTTACACCGTAAATTCGCTTTATAAATTCGCTTCATTCTTGTCATTTTTCATCTCAGGTGAAGTGCTATTGTGGATACTTTGTATGCACAAATAACACTTCATCTGAGATGAAAATGAAGCGATTTGTTAACGAATTAAAGCGAATTTTTGAGACGAACCCTAAATTTAGAAGTTTTTGTTATAAATTTACCTTGAAATATAATAGTGATATCAGCCATTGCAAGGCAATCTGGTTCAGGAACTTCATATGGACATGGATGGGACATCATACAGAAATCTACTTCATCAAAACACCCTTTCTCAATCATTAACGCTTTTCCACCACCTGCCTCCTCTGCTGGAGTGCCAAACACAACCAGCTCAGCTTGCAAGTCTACTTTCGACTTTATGACGGCTTTGAGTCCTAGAGTAATTCGTTGAAATTTCACACTCCCATAGAAAATCTGAAATTATATTTGTAAACCTTGAGCGTATGTTGGACTACAAATATCTTAACCTTACCGCGGTCCATCAGTCCCTCAGGCTGATATAACAATAGAAACACAATAAGGCCGACCTTCCGTATATGTTTTTACAAATACTTTACCTTACTGTATACGGTTATTGTTTCAAGGTGTTAGACTGTACGTAATAAAAAAATAAGTTACATAAACGACGTTAGCATAATAAAAACAAATGCTAAAGGTCGGTCTTCTATATTTGTAGTCCAACATTTATGGTCTACAAATATAATTTCAGATTTTCTACAGGAGTTCGTAATTTTGTTATTTCCACATGTGACAGATGGGAAGCTGAGTATGTGAAATCTTCTGGTATTCGCCCACGTGCGTAGATTAGAGAAGGTAACACACACACTTGAATGAATTAGGAAAATTGAAGTTGCAACTGGAAATTGCAACAACAGCTGCTGTTTAAGTCTGTTTTTAATTTGAGTCTAATCCTCGGGAACCATAGTCAAGATAATAATTCAAGGACTAAAAATTAAGCAAAGGTGCTACAGTAAACAAGGAATGAGCTATATTCAAGGAAAGGAATGATAACGCTAACTAAATTTAAAATCAGATATTAAGAAAACATTTACCATAACAAGGGTCGATATACACAAAAAGAGTAAAGCCTTTACAATCAAACCTTATCTGCGCTCTAAAGTTGTCCGAATTTACCTAATGCAGCTCCAATACTCGCTTCAGCAATCAAATTATGTCCACAAGCATGTCCAACACCAGGTAATGCATCGTATTCACAACAAATACCAACTTTTAAACCGTCACCACCACCATAACGTGCAATAAATGAAGTTTCCAAAGGAGTTTTCCTTGCAACAGAAAATCCTTCTTTTTCAAGAAATGTTGTCAACAGTTCGTGTGCATTGTATTCTTTGAAGGCAAGCTCTGGAGTTTCCCAGAGTTGAGAGCTAATATGTTTTAATTCTGATGCTTTCTCATCTATTGACTTGCACACAAGTTGTTTAAAATCTTCATTCATATCGTTGACTCTATAAAAATGCAATGTTTTATATTTTGTATTCAGACTGTGACTTTTTAGGGATTGAGCCAAAAAGCACATAATCTGCTTGACCTCAGATAAACATTCTTTTTTAAGATCTAATATGCCTATTTATTCATCCCCCTTATACCCCTCGGTTGGTCCAGGAGTACCGCTCCTATGGTATTCAATATCTGTTAGGTCTGTCAAATTTTACTAAAATTACATGTAATTAGCTTAATGATGAAATTAAGCCTACTAGAAACATTTACCGTACTTACCCGAATGAGTGCCCCATTGAATACACCGCTCCTTTTTGAACAACTTTTTAATGAGCGCTCCGCCTACTCCCGAAAAGGGAGTAGGCGACTTCATGCAAAAAAATATTAGATATTACGTAGTAATACAGCAAAAATGTAATCAATTAAACAAGTACTGTAGTAAATACTAGTAAATACCAAAAAGACATATAGTCATTGAAGTTAAACTTCAAAAACACTTTCAAGTATAGTCTGTCTATACTTGAAAACGGAGGTATCAACAACGCTCTGTAAAATCGTAAAAAATCAAATTCGACAATTATGTTGACAGTGTTTCTCTACTCCGTTGTAAAACTATTTTCACGCTTTGTCAAATTTTTTCACGAGCCGCCCTCTTGAATGAGCTTGAATGAGCGCCTTAAATAAGCGTCCGGGCGCTCAGTCCAGAAAATACGGTATTTAAACAGAGAAAATATAAAGAAGGACATACAAGTGAGATGAACTCTTCACCAATATCTTTCTGAGAATGGCAAAAGTTTTACATTTCCATGGTTGATGGATAGAATAAGGACGTAATCTTGTGAAAATCAGCATATATATATACAAATGACTTTGGTATAATAATGTATGTGTATATGTTTTATGTATGTGAGTATATGAAAATCTATCTAAACATATAATATAGGTTATAATATGAAAGTCTCATCAAAACATTATTAAACATTACGACTCTCACAGCTAAAGGTACAAATGTCCAGTGAATGGCATATATATTCTCTTTAGACAAACTATTCCTCTTTCAAACCCGTTTATAACTACCGTAATATATAAATCATAAAAGTAATTTCACAACTACTATGAAGTATGTATTGCAAACACATCCATTCCGCTAAGTTTTAAAATAACAGATCCTCAAGATCTTCCCACAGATTCCTTTGCATAAGATAAACCTATATGAACAGAGTTCTGAGAAAATATAAACAATATATATATAAGAGGGAGGTAAATATTTCGATACCCATTCTATAACAAAAATCAATAATACAATCTCGCGGGCTTTCTAATGGACATAGCAACTGTGTGGTGTTCAAGTCGATCATATTCTTTTCATGTAGTGTTAAACAATTTATGTCCATATTTATTACTTTAGAATCACACATGGCACAAAGTCTGCAGACACTTGGACATGTCAAGGTGAAAACGAGAAGTTTTACCGAACAATTATTTATCACACGAGTTCGAACAAAAACTGCCACTGTAATCAGTCTTGATAGCTTTCATTAACTTAACTACGTATAGCAAAAAACATCGATAGCAGGCATTGACATACTTTTGGCAGAAATGGATGTTGCAAGTTGACTTAAAGTTACCCTTTAGCTACAGTAAAACAACACGTGCGATTCATATCGGTAGCAGGAATTAAGAAAACTGGATGTATTGATGGTTTCATATACGATTAATTTCCTATATCATTATCATCAGAAATGGTCCATCTCCTCTTAGCATATTCGTATGATCAAAATCAATTCCTAATTGAATTGCATTGCATTGGAAGTGTGTAAATCTGCAAGTACATTGTTCACTTTCATTGGATGCATAATCATCAAATTCAACAGAACAGCCTATAAGATATAAAAAATGTATAAATTGATATATATAAATTCTTATACAAGAGCAGCTGACGAGATATAAAATTCTGACAACTCGAAAAACCTTTACAATGCTACAAAGCAAATGTTTGCCAAACTCAAGCCTTAAACGTGGTTCAAATTACACTAGGCGCTTAAGTGTGTTAACAGACGCTAACAGACGCTAACCAGCACTAATTACCTCATAATGTGAATGCAAAGACAAGTGCATTCACAGTAGGCGAGAACATGCGCTAAAAAACCTTAAAAAAGTACTAATCTCTCACATTTACACATATATATATAAGCATATTTTTCTAACTTATCTTTTAAATTTCTTTCGTGGAAAAATTGTTTTTGGCGCTAAAGCCTAGTGTCTACTGAGGCGTTGCACAAAAAATTGGTGCTTAAAAATTAAGCCCCTCAGTGGACACGATATAGCAAAAAATAAACGCAAAACCTTTTTCGTTAGCGCCAATAGTTAACGCTAATTTTTGACTGGCGGAAAAAACAAGAAATGAATAAGTCTTTTTTTTCTTCTAACGCAAATGTTTTTAACATAACACGAATTGCAGATGATGTTTAGCTGGTTGTGCTATAGAAACATAAAAAGTCCATTGTTTTGCTAATCCTGGACACTCAACTGGATACTGGACACCTGGATTAATCAAAAAGTAAGTGTAATTACCACTTAAGTGGTATTACCACTTGTAAACAAATAAAATCTAAAAAATTTAAAATGACTGTACATGCTAGCCGAAAAATTACGGGTTAACTATTGGTGCTAACGAAAAAGGTTTTGCATTTATTTTTTGCGATGATCATTTGGGTTAAGATCCAAGCACCACAGCGGACACTAGGCTTTATTGGTTGTTGTATTGATATAGTAATTTTTTCTTTTGCATAGCTAGAGTACCGTATTTCCTCGAATGAGCGCCCACCCCAAAATGAGCAGCCCCCTCGAATGAGCACCTCCTTTTGGAAAAATAATTCCCCCCTCAAAAAATTAAATAAATTACAAAAGTAAGATTTGATAACTATCAATGTGTAAGGGTACGACGATTTGCGATTTTGTTTTAATATATTTTGATCACCTTAATGAAATATTAGCTGAAATCTTAGCACTTTGAGTACTTTTTTATTTGCTATCAGATGGTTTCATAAAAAAATTGGAAAAAAATTATCCAGGCGGTAACGAAACCCGTTTTTGAACGGGGGTAGCAGAAGAATTGGAAAATAAAGTTCATTTTTACTAACTTAAGGCATGAAAAAAAGTCATTTCTCGAACGAACATTGTACTGGATTGTTTTCAAGTATTGAATAAAAGTATCGAGTCCTTGATTGTCATACAAAATATCCCCACAATCAAGTTGTGGCCTTTTGAAAGCTTTATAAAGATTTGCAACATAGTCTCTTGGAAGATACTGTTCTTAGAGATTTAAACAAAAAATGACAGCTAAAATGAGCATGAAGAAAAACGGCCCAAGCAATTTCCCTTATTATTTTTTTTTTAAAGTCGTCGCTCACTACAAGGTCATAAGACTGCTACAAGGTGAAGAGCTACAGTAGAATTTAGGCGGAAAAAAGATAGTAATGGACGTTACATTTAAAGAGTTGGAGGTTATATTCAGAAGGAAAGCAAGAGTGTGAAAGAGAATTCCACAAATGAGAGGTACGAGAAAAGAGGCAAGTTTCTTGAAGCAATTAGGTGTTTGCACAGTAAACTGATGCGACCTGCATGACAGACGAGTACAGCAGTGGAAAGTTTTCAAAGGAGGAGTAAGTGTAGAGTGTTAAGTCAAGCAACGACCATGGAAGTATTTATAGAAAAGAGACGAAGAGGTAACATTTCGGCGATTGTGCTAACGAATCCAGTATTGGGGAGAGATCTTGTCCTATGGCATAACAAATACGACGTTGTATACGATCCAACAGATTAAGACAGTCAGATTGAGCACCAACCCAGATGTGGCAAGAATACTCTATGCATGGACGATTTGTGGATTTAAAAAGATACAAAATACTCTCAGGAGTGAGATAGCTCCTTGCACGAAAAAGAGAACCAACTTTCATAGCAGCTGATTTGGCTATTGATTCAATGTATGTAAGTTGGCCAAGAAAAGTCTTTGTATAGAGTTATACGAAGGAGACGAAATGAATCACTCTCAGACAAATTTGAATCATCCATCGAGATGGAAGGTAGGATGGGTTCTCTGAAGTGGTTTATCGAAAGACGTTTAGTCTTCAAAGAGTTGAATGTCACCAGCCACTTCTCACCCCATTCAGAAGCAGAACGAAGATCATATTCTAGGTCAGCTGCTATCTCAACTTTGTCGAACAGTTCTGCAGATTTACTCAGACAAGAGTACAGTGATCAGGAAGATCATTGATGAAAATAAGAAAAAGGGTAGGGCCAAGAACAGACCCTTGGGGAACCCCAGCATTGATTGAAAAGCACGAAGAGGATTGTCCATCAAGGACAACCTTAATTTTACGATCAAGAAGAAAAGAAGAAATTATATTGAACATATAGCTAGGACCAGTCACACCATAAGCCCGAAGCTTCTTGAGAAGTCCTGCATGCCAAACCTTATCAAATGCCTTAGAAATGTCAAGGGCAACAGGTCTTGCTTGACTTGATACATTCAAAGTCCGATAAATACGATCCGAGAGGACAGTAAGCAGATCAGCAGTAGATCGACCAGTACGAAAACCATACTGGGAGTCTGAATGCAGATGATTCAAATCAAGGTGCTTTACCAAGGTATTATTAATCAAATACTGAAAAACCTTACTGATAATAGAAAGAAAACTAATAGCCGTATAATAATGCCTGATTGTTACAAAACGGTCACATGTATCTATGTCCATTTAATAATACACATGTAAAATGTAAAATACATTTACCGGTGCATGCGATTCGAAAAATGTTCAACTCGGCTCACAAATTGCCAATTGCGACCTGCTAATTCGAACCCTGGCTAACCATTAATAACGAAATGATAAAATACCTAAAGCAACACCAATTACTCGCTTCAGCAATCAAATTATGTCCACAAGCATATCCAACACCAGGTAATGCATCGTATTCACAACAAATACCAACTTTTAAACCGTCACCACCACCATAACGTGCAATAAATGAAGTTTCCAAAGAAGTTTTCTTTGCAACAGAAAATCCTTTTTTTTCAATAAATGTTGTCAAAGAATCTTGTTCGAAATAAACCAGTTGCAAAACACAACTGAAGTCATAGTCTTTCCATGCTTGATATAAGCAACCAAGTTCTTGATTCTGCTAAAGTTGTATAGATAACAATTTAACATCATCTTTTATTACGATTTATATATGATTATATATTTTAATTTCTAAAACAGTCAAAAAGAAAAAATTGGTTAATAGATGTATATAGCAGAGCAATAACACGACTTCGTGCTTCACTAGTGAGCTTAGTCAAACAAGTCCTTGCAACAACCTATGATTGCTGCTATCAGTCAATGGGTTTCACGTAGTTTATAATATCGTTCCACCAATGCCAATTTAAGACAATTTAAGTGGGTACATAAAAATAAGTAGTAATTTTAAGTACTGCGCCCAAAATGAGATTTTCTGGATGTTTTGTTGAACGTAAATCGCACTGAATGAGTCTTATAGTGATATCAAATCGCTTCATTTTAACGCAATTTTAAGTGTAGCTAACGTCTTCTGGATGAAACTTGATAGGAATGAAACGAATTCGTAAAGTAGATTTTAGAGAAGAACCCTTAAAACGATAATGATATCAGACTGAGGTAGCTTTTTAAGAGCTGTACTGTATGTTACTGCATTCCTTGTGATATCTAAATATCACATAATGTATGCACAAATGAAATTAGCATGAGAATAGGGTAGATATGACAACGGTTAATTTTGTTTATTTTCCGTTACTTCTTCCATATATTATTCATACAACATCATCTGTTCTAATGTAAATAATTACCGTCTATTAGAATTCAATACTACCGCCATAAATAGTTAAGGGACCGTCCACAAAATTCGTATCGTAATACGAACCATTTTCATCACAGAAGAAGTGCTTCTGCGCATTCTGTATGAAACTTGAAACTTTCTATGCTAAGTAGCTGTATGCGATAAATATAATCATATCAAAGATACTATACGACCGTATCACAATTCATACCATTTTCATGTCAAAAAATAAATATTTTAATGAGCATAAAAAGTATGTACAAACTCAATCTTGCTGAATTAAAATTGAAACGATTTCCCTGTGGACTTGGTACCTTAAGGGAAGAAATTTTTGCGGAATTTATTTTTATTTTTGCGGATGAAGGCCCCCAAAACAGTGAATTTTGCGGAATTAATTTTTGCGGATTACTGATTTTGATAGACATTTTGCGGAATTTATTTTTGTGGATGCACAATAAAAGTAAAAAAAATGCAATCTAAAGGCAAATAGTAACAACAAAAGAAGGAAAATCAGATAATTCATGCAATTTTTGCGGATTTACGATTTTTATTGAATTTTGCGAATTTATTTTTGCGGATTAACGATTTTGATGAACTTTTGCGGAAGTTATTTTTGCGGATTATGGGCCAAAACGCAAAAATAAATTCCGCAAAAATTACTTCTGCAATAATTTCTTCCCGCAAAAATATCTTCCCTTAAGGTAGTTCTTTTTTAAAATCTAAAAAATAAATATGCACTATAATGGTTATCCTTATGAAGTACAGACCACAGAATTCAGGGAGATGTTTATCTGTAAAATGCAGCATTTAACTGGAACTACTTGCATAACAAGAAAACTGTCAATCCGAATTGAAAGCCGTCACGTCTTCTTTATTTTATAACTGAACGATTATACACAAATAACTGAGTAGGAACTAACACCTCAGGAGAAATGTTCTTGGTCCATACTTTGTATGCACAGAAACATTTATGCTGAGGTAAAAATGATAAGCATGATTCTTTAAGACTATTCCTATAGAATTCGTTTTACAGGATTCACTTAGATTACAAGGCCATCCTTAAATGTATAAGAATTTAGATTGGCTCAGCCTGTCGAGAAAAGCTTTTTTTGGCCCTTCAGACAATAAAATAAAAATCGTCTTGGCTCCTAGAATCTCGAAAAAAACGACCAGACTGGACAGTAGATTCTTTACTTTGGTCATAAATAGCGTAAAATTGCTTGAAGGCAGTACTGTAGTGAGAGTGCAGGGGCAGTAAATAGAATGGTTAGTAGACACGATTTTTCAGTGATTCAAGGCAGGCCCGGGTCAAAAAATTTCAACTCGGTGGATAATAAACATACCTGGTCGCGTGACGACAAAGAAACAAATTTTTAAGGATGGCCCAAACACTGTTGTTAGTCGTGTTGAGAAGACATCCACATCCCAAAACGATAGGTTATAATATGATATGAATCAGCCAGTTAGGCACCGTCCACAAAATTCGTATGGAAATACGTATCAATTTTCATACACGAGGAGTGTTTTTGTGCATACTTAGTTCGTCTGTGAGTAAAATGATTTGGTTTACGGTACGAATAGTGAGGACGGTCCCTTAGATTTCGTTTCAAACTTGTAGAGGAAAGATCGATTTTGTGCTCATTCGGTTGGAGATTCCTCTTCACTAGCTTTTTTCAGCCATTTTGGACCAGATAATGAAATAGCAATAGCGCCAATAGGAGCTGTAATAAGGATTGCAAGCACTGCTATGGTAACAATTTGAATTCCCAGTAGTTCTTCGTTTTGACCAGCCATGCCTTTCAGTCGAGCTGTGTCTAACGGAATGGAACCAATAGCAGCCTTAAAAAATTCAACAACATTCATAAAATCTAATTACTCAATTAATCGCTATTCCTGGAAAATGTGTAGCACGAGCTTACCCAATAATCAATCAATTAAGTGTTTTTGTTATAAAAAATGGGAAATTAGGAATTGCATCAATATTCATTCAGTCCAGAAAATTCGTTTCAATTTTCACAAAGAAGGAGGGTCTTTGTACATACATAGTACGCACAAAAACGCTTCTTCTGCAATGAAAATGGTATGATTTGCAATAAAAATATTGTGGACAGTCCCTTATAAATCAATGATTTTTGCTATTCGTTTCACTGCACTAAGGTAAAAGTTTCCACTTTTGTTCATAATGGGCATGAGGGGGGGGGGGGGGGGGGGGGAGGTCTACCAAAATATGGAAAAGGGGAGCTGGCGGGGTGCAATTTTTTAGATATTAAGGGGGGAGGGGGGCATAAAAGAACTTCAAAAACTTAAAAACATGCTGAAAGTTTGTTGGCTTACTTTGAGGAATACTAAATGCATGTTAGCCACACAAAAATTTATCAAAACTGGCGTTTAACACAGGCGCCTAAAGAAGTGCCTAACCGTTCCCTTAGTGTTAACACAAGGCGTCAAAGCGCTAAGAATCATACCCACCATAACTAATGCCTATTGAACGCCAGTTAGACATCTAGATAGAACCAAGCTTTATAGAACAAGTATTTGAGAAAATAAAACAATCATTACCTGTACAGTTGCTTTTGGTAACCAAGCTAGTGTACAAAAGAGTCTTTCCTTCAAATCAAATCCATTACCAAGAACAACAGTGAAGGTAGATGCTATTCTGAAAACTAACCCAATAAGTAGGGTGGCAATACCTTTACCTACAAAGGGAAAATCGAATAGCCACAAGGGTTGAAGATATTACTAGCAAGTACAGTTTTATTGATTACAAAGATGAACTGAAAAAACTGGAAAGAAAAGTTCCAACCCAATTGATATCACCACTCCAATGGTAGCCCCTCGCCCAAAAAATCCTATAAGCTTATAAAAGGACTTCTATAATTAAAAGAAAGCGAGTGTATTCTATCAGCATTCTACGGTATAGGACCTAATAGAGGGTCTCATCTTTTGTATACTCTAAGCTACGTTCAGTAATATTCAACTGTAAATGATAAGAACTTTTCGAATAACACTATGATCAAAGTTATACTGTTGTTGGGTCTTTAAAAAAATGCAGTAAATAATCGACTTGGGGTATTTCTATTTGTTATTATTGTTATTTTGTTACTTTTATTGTAATTTTAATAAAAATATAGTATATTTTGCTTATTGCGTTCGTTTTTTGTTTTAGCAATAGAATGGCATTGTATTGCATTGTTTCATAGACCAATGAGATAAAAAGTGTTAATAAAATCGAAGTGAGCAAAGCTTTAGTGAAAAGAGTAAAATTAATAAACACAATTTTCATTTTGTCACTTTGTCACTGCATTTTGAATAGTAAGTACAATGTATTACCAACTAAGCTTTCATCAAGATAGTTTATTTTGATCTCAGCACCAATCAATCCAAATAGAAGAGGTTGAAAAAACTGCCATAATATTCCACAGATAGTTTCGACAGGTTCCTAAAAGAGACGAAGATAGCACTATTGAGCACTTTCTGTTCGTTTTATAATTCGTGTTATTTTTTGGAATGTATGGGACTAATAATTTCGAAAGTTTGAAACGGTTCCTTTACCTACAGTAAAAATAATCCCAAAACTATTGGATGATATGTAAATACCACTTTGGAAACACCCATTCATGTTAAATTTAATTAAAAAAGTTTGTTTTGGAAAAAAATGTTTTATAGTTTGTCGCAACAGTTTCTTTGCAGTAGTTTCACGATGCGAAGATTATAATAACAGCAACTTTTTCTATGAAGAAAATGAAACGACTAGTAAAACAAACGTTAAGGTGGGATCTCACTTCATTCGCCTAGTCGCGCAACTGAGCGAATGCTAAAATAGCGGCTTTTGATTGGCTGATATCAGTTACAGTTGCGCTGGTCACTTGGCAGTTGAAAAAGTTTCAAGTTTGCGACCAGGCGAATGGAACTGAGAACCAGGCTTAAGGAACCGTCCACAAAATTCGTACTAATTTTTATACAGCAGGAGCGTTTTTGTACATAGTTTTTCTGCTGTGATGAAAATGGTTCGCATTACGATACGAATTTTGTGGATGGTTCCTTATTGACTAAACATATATAATCAAACAATAAATATTGATATTTTCAAACTCGACGTTTACTGGAAGCCATGAGCAAAAATGAGCAAATAAGATAGTTCAGAGTGAAAATATTATCACTTGGTTAAATAGGTTTTTACTCTGATACTCACTTCCTTCGCAAGCGTGTGCAATGGTAATAATATTCAAAATGTTTTTTCTTGCATAGGTAGCTGTCAAAACAAATTTTAAAAACTGAGAAGATTAACAAGATCGACTTAAAAGAATACCTTTCCTTTCACATCCCATCCATATGCTGCAGTTGCACCTAATGTCAATACAGCCAATGCACCAGCTCCTGGGAATCCTACTTGACTGCTGCCAAATAAAAACAATAAACCAAATGAAACAAGGAATACAGCACGATAAGCAGTGACATCCGGCTAAAACAAAATCTTATTTCTGAAAGAGAATTCTAAAAGAAATGAATCAGGTAAATGTGATAGGTATCATGACATGGATTAATCAAGCAGTTTGACCTCTGGCCGTTTTTATAAGAAGAATGAGTTTCCTAAACCTCTGCCCCCCCCCCCCCCCCACCATGGTTGAGGGGCGAAGAAAATTTTATTTCCATAATTTGTTCCACAGTATTGGACCATCTATAAACTGGTATGGGAAATCCAATGCAATAATGGCATAGTTATAGAGGGTTCCCCGGTTAAAACCGAAGCTTAGGATCCCAGTGTCCCGTCCCTGGAATTCAGCCTGGTCATCTGTAAATAGGCGCTTGCCATGTTTCCGAGTCAAAGGTTGACAGAGGGTTGCAATCGATGAGTTGTAGTGATAGTGAAAAAAAAAGAAAAAACATCAGTTGATGCGAATTTTTTAATAAGAATGCTGCGGATGTCTTCTAAAATAATTTTCTATATAAATCTGACAATCGGTTGAGAATTCATTTCTGATTGCATGTGTGGTGTTTCGTTCACAGATTAAGGGACCCTCTACAAAATTCGTATCATAAATACGAACCATTTTCATCACAGATAAGTGTTTTTGTGCACACTAAGTTTGCACGAAAACACTTCTTCTGTATGAAAATAGATACGAATTTCAATACAAATATTCAAGGGTTGATCCAGGTCGATTTGGACATCGGTTTACCGATTTTGGGGACATCTAATTTGGCCGCCCATATTAACATAAGACTTCTTCTCTATATTAACACAAGACTTCTTTACTTTTTAGAATATATTTAACACTACTAATAATTATTAACACAACTGAATACCCATTATGAGAATCGGAATATTCTTTGCATGTTTTACAGACATGTTTGCTCACGTACATGTTTCTAAGGGCTATTTTAAGGCAAAAATCTTAAAAAATTACAGACCCCCAGCTGCAAGTTGGCATAGGCTCAAACGTGGCAATACCACCGCCCAAATTAAATTCCTAGATCAACCCCTGATATTGTGAACATAAAACAGACTTACTGATCTCCTAGTGGGAAAATACCACAATAATATCCCAACAAACACACCAGCAACAAGACCCATAAAAATTTCTAGCGGTCCTCTGAAAATGTTAAAATAGACATCACCTTAAAAAAAAAAAAATGATATTTGAAATGTTGTTGCTTCAAAAATTCCCTTCAGTTATAAATTTGTAGATTCAATTTTCTTTCAAAAGAAGTACAAACCTAGTATACACAATTACACTTCATCTCAGATAAAAGTGTAAGGTCTTATATGAAACAAATTAAAGCAAATTTTTGAGTTCACCTTTCTGTTCATCTTGCTTTATATAGCATGACTTAACCTTATTAGCCCTATTACATTTTTACACGTAACTTCTGAACCGATCAGTATTTTAGCCTCAACTTTTCCCCAAATTTTATATGAAAGAATATGGTAACAAAAATTTTCGACAATTTTTTGCGGAACAGAAGAAGTGACTTAATTGTCAACATTTATTTTTAAATATGTATTATTATATATCAATTATCATTTTTTCACAAATTTTAAGCTGATAACGAAAATAATAATGAATTTTAAAATAATTGGGAAATTGTCACCTGTTAAAAGGAAATTCTATTTTCGTGAAAATTTACCTTGGAAATAATTTATGCTGACGTCATCAGAAAAGTAATGACGTCATCGAAAGTATAATGACGTAATTTTGTTCAGAATGTGATAGATACTTATTGTGAAAAGTTTCATCACCATACCTTGTATTGTTCAAAAGTTATGCAGAGTGGTGGCCTCCGGGGGGGGGGGGGGGGGGGGGGGGGGGGGGGGGGGGGGGGGGGGGGGGGGGGGGGGGGGGGGGGGGGGGGGG
>JAUCNQ010175992.1:0-15108 GCA_032352715.1 Bougainvillia muscus
CGGGCATCCCTTAATAATGTGCAGAAAAAAAGTTATAGGGAAAAGTTCACGTTTGTGGTACTCTGTATCACCCCCCCCCCCCCCCCGGTACGAATAGGGTTAAGGGGTATGAACTGTCAAATTCGCTTTATAAATTTCCTTCTTTCTTATCAATTGTTAGCTGTCTCAAAAATTCGCTTTACTCCTGTCAATTTTCATTTCAGGTGAAGTGTTATTGATGTAACACTTCATCTGAGGCGAAAATAAAGTGATTTGTGATTATAATCATTATTTTCTTTCTGGACAAAATACAAACATACTACAATATACTATCAGCTAAATGGAATAATATTAACAATAAAAACCAGAGCGTAAAATTAAGCAAAATCTTTTCACATTAAAATATGCATCTTCAGTGCTTGATGATTAAATAATATTATTATTCCATTTATACTATGGTGAACATTTTTAATACTATGAGCTAAGGGACTGTCTCAAAAATTCGCTTAACAATTCGTTTTATTCCTAATAATTTTCACCTAAGATGAAGTGTTATTGTAACACTTACGTGTTACAATAACACTTCATCTAAGGTGAAAATGAAGCGAATTGTGAAGCGAATTTTTGAGACGGTTCCTAAATGTTAATTAACTTATCCTACCTATTTAGAATGAGACGCTGTGTGAAAGGTTTGTCTAAGGTTTTTGTCTAGCTTACAAATATGTGTTCAGTTTTGTATAAAAATATTCATAACTATCCATTTTGTCCCAATGAAATTATATATTTTCTTAATCGTATTTAAGTTATATATAAAAAAGAAGGATTTATAGTTTTGTGAACAAATTAGGGAACAAGTTTTGTTAATAACAATGACGACTTTGGCGATCTTCAATTCTATGGAAAACATTACATAAAAAACTTTCAAAAGCCATTGTTATATTTTTTCAAGATTATATAGTTCAAACAGTTTACCTTAAAATTTCGTTTCACATAATTCTATAAACTCGTTTCAGGATAAGTGTTAACACAAATACAAAAAATATTTTACTATTCTTTAACTATCAAAACTAGCATAAATAACGGACTGTCTCATAAATTCACTTCAAATTCGTTTAAATTCGCTTCACAATTTGCTTCATTTTCACCTTAGATGAAGCGTTATTGTAACAGGTAAGTGTTACAATAACACTTCATCTTAGGTGAAAATTATTAGGAATGAAACGAATTGTTAAGCGAATTTAAGCGAATTTTTGAGACGGTCCATAAAATACTATAATATGAAAATAACCATGAACAACAAATAAAAATTAACACAAAATAATCATGAACAATAAATATTTAACCAAGGTGATTTTCTGCCTCCCTTTATAAAGGTTGCAGATCTCTCTTAACTGGACATCCTGCTTTGTTTATACCCCGTGACCATTGCTGTATGGATGTACACTTTACAATTGCAAATTTACACTTCCATCTGGGTGAATGTGAGCATTTCTAATTTTGCCCAGGCGAAGATCCCAGTGAATTTAAGAGAGATCTGACAAAAGCGTGTCCCATGTAAACACAAATAGAAAAATAAAATGATTTCTTGATTATCGACATGATCTTGTCTAGTGAGCCAGCCAAGCCAGACTGTCTCGTTATAAACATGAAATCTGTGTCTATCCGGCCAAAATTGCATCAAAATTCGTACCATTTTTGTCTCAGGAAAAAAAAAATAGGACACCAATTTTAATATGAATTTTACGATTGAACTTCCCGGCAATCACTGCAATCTAAAAACTCTCTAAGAGATTACACAATAAACTTTCCAATATAACATCTACTAACCATTACAGATCTTTATCAAGGTCCTTGAACATTTCTTTTAAGGTATCTAACTCATCTTCTGCATTGTCAATTTTCTCAGCCATTTCATGACATTGTTGATTAATTCCATCCTCTTTTGTTCTTAATTTGGCAATGTTTAACTGTGAAATAAAATATTCAGGTGATATAGTTTGTAAAACTTTTTCGATGGATTTTATTTCATTCAACAGAACATCTCTTTTGTGTATCCAAACGTCTCGTTGCTTTGCAAGATCTGTAAGAACGCCTAGTGTATCAGAATTGATTGAGTTGTTCATATTATCTTTCAGTTTGGTTTGATCAGCTAATGCCGGTGGTTTGTTTTCACAATCATGATTGCTTGTCTTGACCAGTTTAGTACTTACATTTGTAAGATTATCTATCAAAAATGGTTCATGATTATTATTGTTTAAATCAGATTCAACAATAGTATTCAAATTATTCTGCTCTGCTGTATTCATCGATGTCGCTGTTTGGTTTTCACCATCACTGGCCAGTTTAATACTTACACTTGGGTCATGATTATGATTGTAAGTGTTCAAATGATTCTGTACTTTTGTATTCCTTGAAACTTTATGATAATATGAAAGAAAGATTCGACTATGAGCACGAATTAAATTTAAGAATATATAACCATTTGGAAAATGATTTTGAAAGAACTCTACAAGTTGATTTCTATCAGTATTTGATTGAGTATATACAAAAGCAGTTGGACGTTTCAAATTCATCAATTCAATAACAGTAAGATTTATATGTGGAACCCATTGATGTAATAACTCATTAACTTCTACGGAAGTGGTTCCTTGTGGTAGGTTACGTAAAACGATCTTGAAATCTTCGATATTTGCATCCACACAACTCATTATGTGCACTGAAACAAATAAAGGACCACCTACAAACTTCGTATCGTAATGCGAACCATTTTCATCACAGAAGAAGTGTTTTTGTGCATGAAAATTGATTCGAATTAAGTGGACGGTCCCTAAAGAATTGTTAATTATATGGAACAGTATTTTATTTAGCAAGAGGTCGTTTTTCAATTAAGCAACGTCAACAAGATTCGCATGGAAATTGTATCAACTTTAATACAGAAGTAGTGTCTTGATGCATACTGAATATGTACAACGAAACTTCTATTGTGATGAAAATGATACGATTTGAGATACGAATTTTGTGGATGGCCCCTCATAGTTTGTTTGAGTTCGTTTTATTTGTACCATTTCCATCACAGAACAAGTGTCTTTACACTTCATCTGAGATGGAAATGAAACAATTTATCAAATTAGGTAAAATACAATGCGAGCATTTTCATATAAGAACTTTTTTCGACACATCAAATATATATGTGTAAAGAGTCTGCGTCTGAATCAGAGCCACAGTAGACAGGGGAAAATTTGAAAACGTTATACTAAAGTTTAAGGAAATAAGGACTCGTCTTAAAAATTCACTTAATTTCATCTCTGAAGAGTTCTTATTGTTCACACAAAGCATGCGCATAGAATTGTTTTCTGAATACACATTGGCCGGAATGAAATCAACAGCGAATTTTTGCGATAGGCTCTTCGGAAATTTGAAGAAACTGAGCTAATCCTATTGTATGTGGAAAACCCTAATTCAATACAGATGCTGTCCTGTACACATACAGTGTGTTGCATTAGTACTGTTGTCAGATGTCAGAGTTTCTGCTTTTTCTTGTCAGATGAGGAAAAGGCTAAAAATAAGCGTAAATTCTTGATATAAGTAGTCACCAGTGGTCCGAATTCTTTCTAGAGTCAGAAAAGTAGCAACTCTATAATGCTGTTAACATTTCACACATAAACAGACATACATCAAATAAATAAACCTAGACATAATTTCCCAGCAATCTGATATGGAAATTAATATTTTCTTTCAATGATGGATACAATAGCACCTAGAATTTAAAAATAAATATTAATTTGGAATATAATTATTTTAAAGATGCTTTAGATATAGAAGGAATTTTTATACGCTTGTTAGGGGTTGACCACAAAATTCGTATTGCAAATCGTACCATATTCATCAAAAATGAAATGTCTGCATAATAAATAAGTTTCATATTTTGTTTCTAAGTTTTGGATTTCCATTTTTTATATATGAGTTTTGATACAGTTTTTGGGTTACTTTAATGTCAGAAATTTTCGCGGGCAGAAATTTTCGCGAATTTCGCGAATGGGCCTCTGATTCGCGAAATTAAATGCCCGCGAAAAGTTCTATTTTGGCTCATTCGCGAAAATAAATTCCCGCGAATTCGTTTTTATGTTTTCGTTTGACAAAAATAAGTTCTAAGCTGCGATAGAATTTTACTCTTTTGGAACACGCGCGCGAACAGCTCTAGATCAGCCTGGCTTCGAGGCTACAATTTATAGTTTTATGAAAAGTAAATGAATTGAATAAATTATTTGTTTGTTTGGAGGTTTTCTTTACGGCATAAAAAAGAAGAAATAAAAATACAAGTTGTCATTAAAAAAACTAGTCTAACAAATAACATTTTTTTCTGATTTAGAAGATTTTATTTTCTTCACTTCACTGTTAATCATCATTTTAATATCATGCGATTCTGTTGTTTTCGTTTCCAGTTTGCGTACTCTGTTTTTCTTTTTTGTTCTTGATGATTCTGGTTCCGCCGAGCTCGGCTCAACAACGTCATCAAAGATGAATGAGCCCATAACTTGACTCTCTTCTGACTCGATGTACAAATCGCTTACCATCTCTTCATACCTATTTAACAATTTTGTATTGAGTAATGTTCCAGGCATTGTCACTTTAACTCGGCAGGGTATCTCTAATCCTCCTTGTGTTAGTGGCGACCGTCTATAACGGGTGGATATTAAAGTCGCTTCCACTTCTGCACCCCTGTCAAGTATGAATTTGGTAAGCTGACTTATTTCACGGGGAAGATGTCCCACAGCTTTTGAATTACCATTTGTACGTGTTTGACCTATTTGACGACTTAGACCAAGACTAACTTTTTATTTGTAAAAAAACTTAGTAGCTTTATATATAATAAAAGAGAAAAATTTCAAACCTTCTCAATGTTAAATTTACAACTTACTTCACCCGACTTAAGTACGTTTTTTTATTGGTCAAGCTTAACAACGACTATATGTATATTTTACGGTATTTTCCTGAGTTGAGAAAATACTAAGTATCCAATATCCAAGTAACTTCTAATTACGAGGGAAAAAATTAATCAAACTTTCCAGTAAACTTTATTGTCAGCAATCTAATATCCATTTAGTCTGTTATATTGCGTTAAAACACCTGATCTGAGTAGTAAATCAATTGAATTTCGTTCAAACTTTGTTTAAAACACCTGGAAAAAATTGTTGAAATTTTTTTTTTTTTGATGAATTCGCGAAAATAAATTCCCGCGAAATAATTAAAATCGAACAATTCGCGAAAATAAATTCCCGCAAAATGTAAAAGATTTCGCGAGTGGAGCCATTCGCGAAAATTTCTGCCCGCGAAAATTTCTGACAATAAAGTAGTTTGAAATCAGAAAGATATCATAAAATAAAATTGCATAAATAAATTAAAAAAATGCGACATTAAAATCCTCTTTAATGAGAAAAACCATAAATATAATCCTAAGAAATTTAATATAAAATACAATGAACTTTTCAGAAACTTCGTTTTAAAAATTACATCATTTTCATGTTAGTGAAAAAAATGAATGAAACCTGAATGTGCAACTAGATACAATTTCCCATATGAAGTTTGTGAATATAGTTCCTAAAAATGACAAAAATATAAAATTAAATAAATAAAAACAGATGAGTTTTTAAAGGCCATGAAATCAACTACGATGAAAGGAACTCTTCCGCAAAGAGTTCCTCTACAGATACCAATTCACAAGAAACTGTAGAGATGAAAAGTTTCTCTTCCCCTTCTTATTCACACACTTTTTTGTTACCCGCGGATATGCATTTTAGTGCTTTATCAGCAGATAAGGCCAGGGCTTATCTGCAGAGGAATATGGTACTGATACTTAAAAATCTCCTGGCTTTTACTTAAGAAAACCCTCGTATGCCAAGATAAAATCAAGGGCATTGGTCATGACGGCAAAGGGTTAAGAGAGAATATTCCCAAATGTGTTAATATAAATTTTACTATTTTCACTTCAGAAAAGGCGTTTTTATTCAACAAAGAAAAAACAAACCAATACTTATAAATAATGGGAACTCCCAAAAACCTCTATATATCTATTTTTTTTAGGCTAAATCTGTTCAGGCATTGCATTACCGATATACCAGTTGACTAACTCAGAAATAAGGGTTTATTGGTAAAATAACATATTCATCTCATTCATAAAATCAATGTTAATTCTTATCTGCCAACTGAATTTAAGTCTTGATATTTGGAAAGAATGTGTATATGACAATGTTAATTTCAAAAACGTTGTTTTCCAGACTACAGTGCGGGAAACATTTCTGTTTTCCTGAACATATTTCATTTCCAGTAAATTCATAATGGTGTCCAATTTCACCATTAGGTAAATAATGTGCTTTGACCTGGTGCATTAACCCTTCTAAGGAGGCATAGTAATTTTCGGGACTTGAAACCCGGGGCTAATAGGGTTAATGCACGAGAATAAAATAAATACATTAAAATAAATAAAAACACTAGGATAAATTGCCTCAAGAGGATTAATTAAGGTATTCGTCAAATAAATATATTTATACACTCAAAATTGTTGCTAATACTAAATTCAATCAATTGCAAGAAATTTATACAAACCATGTACACCAATTATTTTATTTTTCATCTTACAAAAAGGGACCGTCCACAAAATTTCGCATAAACCATTTTCATCACAGATGAAGTTTTTTTGTGCATACTTGGTATGCACAAAAACACTCCTTATGTATGAAAATTGATACGAATTTCCATACGAAGTTTGTGGACGATCCCAAAGTGTCCTCTGAACGAAATGTTTCATTATTATAAAAGTTTTTTCTGTCAACCAACCCAATTAAACCCTATTGACGTGACAATTCATTTAAATTATTTCTTAATTCATATAATACATCCATAGCATTTACCACTTCTTTTTTCCTTTCATCGAGATCTTCTTCATATTTACTTATTTGTTGATTTAATTCTAACATTTCTAATTGAGATGAAAATAACATTGGTGATTTTTTCTTTAATTCTTTTTCTAAAATCATAATTTGGTTTATTAATAAGTTCCTTTGATTATCACAATATAGTTTCCCTTGTACTAAATCAGACAAAATCTTAATGTTCTCAGCAGAAACATTTATTTGTGAAGTAGTAGAATGCTTTGTTGTTGCAAGTGGCGACTTATCATCATTTGCCTCATTAGGAGCTGTTTTAGAATCTTCATGTTCAAGAATCTGCATGTTCTCAGCAGAAATCTTTATTTGTGAAGGTGTAGAATGCTTTGTTGCTGTAAGTGGAAACCTATCATCATTTGCATTAGGAGCTGTTGTAGAATCTCTTATGTCGTTTCTTCTTTGTATTGGGCTATTATAACCATTAAATCTTTCAACAAATTTTCTAATTCTAGCAGCATCCATAGATCCTTTAACATAACATTCTTTAAAGGAAAGCCGGGCTGTAATCCCAAATCTATTTGTAAAATTCAATCTGTTTTGATTCGATTGTTGTTTATTAAAAAATGTTAAAACACGATCTCTTTCCTCATTATTTGCTAACTGTACAAAAACAATACACCGCATCACTTCTTCGCCGTTAATTACCTTCGATGTCTTTGGTTTTACAATAAAAATGGAATTTTGTTCTATTGTTAAATTAAGTTGTAAGCCATGTAAATATCCTTCAATTTCTTTTACAGTTGTTTTTACAGGTATCGAGTAAATGATTAACTTTCCAGGCTCTGTTGTACCCATAGGATCGACAAAATGGGCAGCCATATTGTTCTAAGTTTTACTAAATCAAAGGTAGCAGTTGCGAAAAGTAGAATAAGAAGCTTCAGGTTGGTTATAAAAACTGTATATTCGACCTTCACATTACACATCATCATCAGAGTGATCATATATCGTAGTCGAATATATAGTTTTAATAACAAAAATAAAGATTATTATTTCAACTTTTATTAATTAAATTCTTTGCCTGAAATGTCGTTTTTAAACAAAGAAAACATTATTTAAGGAATATCTTAGCCCTTTAACGAATGGTGTCCATCAAATGGTTATACACACTTAACAATCTTGAAGCATTCAGCTAAATTTGCTAGATTGTTCAAGTGTGTGTATGACTATTTTATTACCATCAGGTATTTAAAGGGTTTAACATTTGCTTTATAAATTCGTTTTATCAATGTCAACTTTCATTCAGAAGAAGTAGCTTGTGCAAAGTACAATTCCATTAGAAATTCAACACATAAATGGTGGGTAACTATCACCATCTACAAGCAGAAACTTCCGCGAATGTAGAAACAGTCCGGTTCAAGTAAAGTAAAAAATATTTTTTCTACAGTTTACTTTTGATTTTTTATCAACGAAAACTGTCAGAAGAGACATACTTAGTGGCTACAAAAATCTCAGTCAGAGTGAGGATGGTTAGACAACAATAAGAGCATGTTACAATAACAAAAGAAATTGGCGTTCTTAAAAACCATAAAACATCTGGGTAAATATTAAATTTGATTTGTTTTTGTTTATTTTATTTTTACCCACATACCGATTGTCATTCCTACAAAAATATAATAAAACATCTAACATCTTATAAATTCTGATCTATTTAAAAACAGCTTTTGTATTTTTTTCCGGATGTGTATATATTCACATAATTGCCAGTATCAGTTTATTGAAGATAGAGGAAGTAACAAAACAGATAATCATACCATTCGCATCATGAAAAGAGTGTATTTGCACATACCAAGTATACACACACACACACTCCTTCTGTATGGAAATTAATTTGACTTTCCATCATACGAATTTTGTGGACGGTTCTGTAGGTTATCCATAAGATAAAAATAGATTTTCACTCTGAAGGAAGTGTTTTAGTGCAGGAACTCTGTTCAGTGTGCTCGATTGTCGATGGATCCTAAAGGAAAATGTCCTAAGATTTTATGAAGGTGTCTTCTCAAGGTCCAATGAGAAGATTTCCACTCCAATAAAATGTGTGAAATTTCTTACAAAAAGGCGATACTTGCCATAAACAATAAGCTCCTGGCAGGCTTTTATGCATACGACAAGTGGTGGATATTGTTCCCAATCAAAATAAAAAATAATAAAAAACTTAAGATATTAAAAAAATAAAATATCAAAAATAGCTTTTAATCATAAAACACAAAGTAAAAGATATCTATCGTTTTTGTGCATACTTAGTATGTACAAAAACATTCCTGATGTATGGAAATTTATACGAATTTCGATACGAATTTTGTGGACGGTCCCTTACATGTAGTAACATACGTACATTTTCATCTAAGTGTTTTGTACATACTATGCATCGCAATTCATGATTTCGAAGATGGGACACAGTTTTAGATTCCAGGGGGTAGGGGGTGGAAAGAGGGATAGAATAGGGGGAATCAGCTGACTCATTTTCAAAGGGGGGATCTGAATTTTTTGTTTACATTGGTGTTATGATTATTCGATATAAACCAAATCAAAATTTCTTTATGCCTAGCTATTATTAGGAACCTAAATATTTACCAGGCACTTATCCAGGCCTTTTAAGTATCTACCAATCGGATGCTGCTCCTTTTGTGCTATATAGTCTTAAGGTAAAAATATCTACGTCAAGGAAATGTATGTATTTTTAGGACTCTTTTACATAAATAGTACCCTTAAAGTGTCGTATTCAGAAAAGAATTCAAGCCGCTGTTGTTTTGTGCTTAAATTTTTTCCTATCTCATGCTGATTGACTGTTTTTTAAATGTTCCCCAAGATTAAGATTTTCCAATTGTACTTTTGTCAAATTTAGCTTACTTTAGGTTAGCCTGCAGGACCCAGGGTTTGACAATGTTTGCGAAGTAAGCTGACTCACAGGTAGAGCACCATATATAGCGCAGCTAAAACTATTAAACAGCTTCTTCTGAGAAATTTGCCTGAAACATAAACAGTAAGATGGATGGAAAAACGGAAATAACAAAATGCCTACATAAACAACAAAACATTTTCGGATAGTTTTTTAAATTTTAGCCGAAAAACTTTTGGGCGCATTATTTCATTGTAGCAAAATTTTCGGACAAGTTTTCTATTGTGGAAAATGTTTAAAAATGATGCAGAAATATGCTTTAACCTTGTTTTTTTCTAAAACTGAATATTTGCAGTGAAAAAATAGGTTGATAAAACAGACGAGGTACATACAACTGATGTTTAAAACCACTTTTATATTACTTTTTAAAGCCATTAAAGCCCTCATCCAAATTTTAATAAAACAATAGTGAATTCTCAGACGGAAAAAAAAGAAGAAAGTTTTTCCGGCCTAATTGTTGTTAATGTATACGTTAATAACGGCACCAAAAGTTCGCTAGATATGACACTGCCTTATTAAACTAATGGGACGCTGCCCTCCTATTATAGATTAGACCCTACCTTTGTTTAACATATCACTAGATCCATTATAGGAAAATAATCTGCTAAGTTCTTTTCTTACAACATAATAGTGTCTAAAACATATAATACCAATCATTGTTTCCATTCATCTCATTTTTAGAGAATACGTACAAAACATTGGTAAAAATGAATGTTTACTATCACTTTCGGGATAATTCACAAAATTCTTACGTAGATTTGTATCAATTTTCATCACAGAAGAAAATTGATATGAATTCCCATATGAAATTTGAGGACTGACCCTTATATTATCTTGTTTTAAGTTTTAAGTAACTCCATCTTTTGTTTTAGTTCTTCCAATTCATTCGTTTCATCTGTTAAATCACAGCTTTTCTTTTTAACTTCATGTTCTGTGTTCTGTACTTGTTCTTTTAGTTGGGACAATTCCAGTTGTGAGACAAACAGTTTAGGTGATTTCTCTTTAAGCGTTTCTTCTAATAAACCAATAAAACCTAATAAACCTTTCTTTTGTTTTTCCCATTTGGTTTTTTTTTCAGCAATTTGATTTAAGATAGAAATGGTTTCTGTAGGAATTTCTTGATTGTTAAGCGCAATGATTGATTCTTCATAATCGTTTAAATACTTATTTGTAACATCAGTGGAGCCACACGATTGGGAATATTTTTTCTTCCCATTAAATCTTGTTTGTTTTGAATTATTATTCTTTCTTAATGATCTATTGTTATATATTTCTTCATTACTCAAAAGGTCATCTTCTTTCTTATAACACAAACCAAATATTAATCTTGATGATATATGTTTTTTATTTTCAAAATGTATCCCATGCCCATCGGCATTAGCATTTTTGAAATAACTCATAACTCTATCTCTTTCTTCATTCGATTGAAGCTGAATAAATGCCATTAATGTTTTAACTTGAATTCTACTATTAGGTATATGTTTACTTCTCTTTGGCTGAAGAACATGAGACGATTCTTTGTCTATTTGTACCTTTAAACGAAAATCAGTTATTAGTTTGAAGATTTCAAATTTCAATGTAAAGTCTGGGATTCCATAAATTACTATTTTTCCAAGTTGATATTTTTCGTTATTTTCTAGATAAGAACTCTCTGCCATCTTCAGTTCGAATATTTTTTATAGGAGCTAGATTAGAAGTAAGGGACCGTCTCAAAAATTGGCTTAATAAATTCGCTTTATTCCTGTCAATTTTCATCTCAGATAAAGTGTTATTGCGCATACTTTGTATGCACAATAACACTTCATCTAAGGTAAAAATGAAGCAAATTGTGAAGCGAATTTAAGCGAATGTTTGAGACGAATCCTAAAATATAGAATATTGAAATTATTGTTTACATACTCTATATTGGGGACCATCCAAAAAAATTCGTATGGAAATTTGTATCAATTTTCATACAGGAGTGTTTTTATGCATACTTAGTATGCACAAAAACACTTCTTCTGTGATTAAAGGGTTTGTATTACGATACAAATTTTGTGGACAGTACCTTAATGTGTACATTTTACTATTCGTCACAAGAACTTGCTTTAAAATAATGCATTTATTTTCATTGTACATATATGGTTCCTTAAGCCTGGTCCAGACTGGCAGCGCTCAAAATAACTTTTTATAGGTCGACGGTCATCTTGATCCGAGAAAATCAATATACAATGGTCATATGAAAACCCTGACGGTCATAGCATTAGGTAGTTTGCCTTAAAAAATGTCCCCCGCCATGGTTGTGTTATGAAGAAAATATTCCACTTTAGGACCGCTGGAAACTGTTTCAATTTCTGATATCAGATATATAATAGTTTTGCAATACAATTAAATCTTTATATTTACTCAAAATAGAAGTGAGATTGTATACAAACATAAACACAAAATGTATATACTTTGTTCAAATGCAGTCCGGGGACTCAAGATATTACAGCTCGGCACATAAGTACTCTCGGGTGCTTAATACAAGTGGGGGTCTTAATAGTTGTGGGGGTGGGAAAAGTGTTTGAAAAGTAATAAGCGTGGGGGGGTTTATTAAACATGGAGGTGGGAAGAAGGGGTTAACACTTTAAATAAAGGAGACAGTTGCAATTTATGCTCAGAAATCTTTCGGAACACACACCGTATAAAAACCATGATCTCACTTCCCATGCATGACACTCAGTTTTACCAAAATGTTGCTATAGTGTAAATAAAGTAAACAGTTCAGAGTAGTGACTTGCGTTGGCTACTTGCAGTCTTGGCCTAGATATTCTTATAATGTTCACACTGAGCTATTGTGACGATTGTTGCGAATAAATTTTAAATTCAATCGGTATAATAGCTTTAATCGTCCAGTCTGAACCAGGCTTTAACCATATCTAACACGGGATTTTTCCTAGCATACCTAGCCCGCCCGTGTAAGCCCGCTTGTGTAAGCCCTAACACAAAATAAAAGTATTTGAATACATAATACTGTTAAATACATCATTAATGTTCACCACTTAAGGGACCCTCCACAAAATTTGTCGTATCATTTTTCATTCTGTGGTGGAAATAGTTTGTATTATGATACGAATTTTATAGATGGCGGTGCATATCTTACTGGTGTACAAAATGACCATGTTAACGTCATTCATACCAGAACTTATATTTCGAAGTTTTCCCTTTGAGAGCATTGGGTACAATTTCTTGATTTAAAATTTTGAACTTTCTAATCCTTTCACGTCTGGAGGTGGGGTGGACAGTTTATTATCTTCCTTTCCACCCATGTGACTTGCTAATCAAGTAAAAGTAGAATTAAAGCAACAGTCATATCTAAGTAAGACTCATAGATCTATATGACGTAAAAGCAGGAGGCCTGCATTAGGTAACAAAACCATAATAATCATTATCTTTTGACTATATTTTTATATAACAAAATAAAAACAAACAAGCTATGTATTAGAGAAATTGACTTTAAAATGATCCAGAATTTTATTTCCTGATTTCTCCATTGTCTCCATTTCTCCTTTGTCTCCATTTCTCCATTGTCCATAAAAGTTGTATATAAATTGATATAATTTTCCTTCAGAAGAAGTGTACTTTTTCTGAAAGAAAATTTATACAAATATTTTGAACAGCCCCTTAACCCTTTAATGCATGATGTCCAAAAATAGTCACACATACTTGAACAATCTTGCAGCATATGCTGCATGATTGTTAAAGTATGTGTGGCCATTTTACAACATTATGCATTAAAGGGTTAAAGACAAAACAGAAGATAAGTGTATCCAACTATAATTCGTGCAGTGTTCATCTCAAAAATTTTGAAATAACATTTTGAGACGATTCCTTAGAGATAGTTCTTTATCGCCTTTGAATTTGTTCTTCGTAAACTCGAGGTGCAACGTCTCGTATTACATTTTCCAGATACTCTATATAGTCATATAAATTGTTTCTTTCTTTTTCCCATTTCACTTTTTCTAATGCAAGTTCTCTCACTAAATCACCTTCATCAACAGATAAATCACTACGACTTCTCGATAATTGTCGATTACTACTATTTGTACGGTCACGATCATGTTCATGTCGACTATTTGATTGTCCTCCTTTACTAGAACCGTCATTAGAACCAGAATCTTTTATAAAACAATAATTTGAAAACAGTTTTCCTGTTACATTTGATTTGTTTACAAAATGTATACCTTCTTTTGGATATTTACTTTCATGATGTTCAAAATAGCTTATAACTCGATCGCATTCGGTATTCGTTAATAATTTAACAAAACCTAACGAGGTTTGTACTTTCATGTTACCACGTAATTTAGGTTGACGAGGTTGCATTATAAAAATTTCAGTTACGTGTACATTTAGATTTAAATTATCTAAAAAACTTCGTAATTCTTCTGTTTCAGTACCTAATGGAACATTATAAATAACAATTTTTCGGTCTTCTTTATCACGATCACGGTCACGGTCTTCAGCCATTACAATGCTCCGTTAATATATTTTTTTCTACCTAAAAAGTAGTGTTTTTATCAATGGGGAGTTTACACTCAGTCTAGTCTACATCGATAACAAAGATTTTATTACCTTTGTGTACAAAGGCTACATGCATTGCATCTTGCAAGATAGAAAGCAAGTAGCCTATTATGTACAAACATAAATACGGTTTTACCACCATAGATTAGACTGAGCACAAACTCCCTAATAAAGTAAATAACAGGGCCCATCCCACTATTTTGTGTCCGAAAGAGTGTCACTGTCTTCTCTCACACAATCTGTACGCCTAATCTAATTTAATCCATATAATCGGACGCTGCCCTCCTGTTCTAGATTAGACATTTACAAACAAAGTCTTGGCAAATAATCTTTTTTTGGATGATAACAGGGGGTATTTTAGGTCAGTTTGGACGGCGGTATACCGATTTTGGGCGCATCTATTTTGGGCGCCCAAAATAAGCTTAGGGCAAAAAATTCTTTAGCAGTAAACATAAACATTGTATGTACTTTTCTTTATTTAGAACGTCTAAGAATCATATATAGAGTTAAAATAAACTCATTTTAAGGCAATCTGGGGATGCAAAATGCTCAAATATCGATAGCCCCAAACCCCCAGTTCATTTAGCCAGAAAAAAAAATTCCACGGCTACCGCCGCCCAATTTATTTTTCTGGAATACCCCCTGGATAATTAAAGATTTCTTAAAATGATTTTAACGTACTATCGTAATAATTCACAAAATTGATTTCTAATTAATAGTAGATTACTGTAATGTTACTTTGTTTTC
>JAUCNQ010176103.1:0-15105 GCA_032352715.1 Bougainvillia muscus
ATTGGTAATCATAAAAAAATACAACATTTTTGTTTTACGTTTCGACTTACTGTCTTTTTCACATCTTTTCTTTTACAGTCCTAACATCTAGCTAAAGCGATGCTGTAGCTAGCTTAGATCTTGACAGATCTTGTTAATCTGTTGATGTCAAGAGGCAGAGGGATAAGAAAAAAAACAAATAAATCTTCAGAGAATACATTTTTTAAGAAATACGTTAGAGATAATCTTCAATAAAGCTTCTTTCTTAATTCTTCTAGAGGCCTTCAAACCCAGTTTCTACAAGATCGGCCATCGAGCGGCTACAGTCCGACAACAAAAAAGTAAATTCGCAGACAATGAATTTTATGGTTTCGCGGCCACACGCCTCCAAATATAAATAGGCATAAATTACACCAGAAATCATCACGCCAAGAAAAATCACCGAAACAAAAGTCGAAAGAAAGCCACCCCCACCGAGTCGGGGATATTTCTCCGAAAGCGGGCATTTCGGATACTACTGCTGGAAACAAAACCGCAGAATCGGCATTTGT
This sequence comes from Bougainvillia muscus, assembly GCA_032352715.1. Classification (NCBI taxonomy): domain Eukaryota; kingdom Metazoa; phylum Cnidaria; class Hydrozoa; order Anthoathecata; family Bougainvilliidae; genus Bougainvillia; species Bougainvillia muscus. Next base: position 531 of record JAUCNQ010176103.1, read on the forward strand.
TTTTAAATACATATGTATTGTCGTAATTCCCGTGCGAGCAGCCTTAATTAGATTAGATTAGATTAGATTAGATTTTTTTATTTCACGTTGGTAACAAACTAGCCCAACCACTAATACAAACTAACAAATACACAAAATTATAATTTACATAGTCTGAACTCACAATCTTTAAAATGACACGATTTGATGAGTTGTTTGAATTCCATCAACGAGTTGCAGTTTTTGATATCTGGGGGCAAACTAATACATTGGAGACTTGCCCGAAAGAAAGTTCCATAAGCGTCATATGTTTCCCTATGGTTGTTGGAAGTATTAATGTATGTCCTGTCCTTAGAGAATACGGAACAGTGTTAGGTAAAAAAAAGTCCCACATTAACTCTGGATTGAGTCTATGCAGAGATTTAAAAACTTTAGTCATTAAAGGTTGGAGGTGTTTGATGGGGATATTGATACTTCCATCGACTTGCAGCAACTCTTCTAGAGATGCCCGTGTTGTAAATGCACTGCTCGTAGGGCCCTTTTGTGGGTTCTGTTCAGCATTTGGTTGTAATATTTACTACTAAACATCCAAATCAACCTGCAGTAATTGAATACAGAAAGGATGAAGACATAACACAGGGCACGTGCTTTTTGTGTATCTACATTGTTTCTTATTTGAAGATGAGCGTGTGTTCTGTTTAAAACTAGTTTACAAAGGTTTTTAATGTGAACAGAAAACGTCAGCTCCCTATCTATTGTAACACCAAGAAGTTCGACAGAATCAGTAGGTTTTACAATAATATTCCCGATTTTAATTCTATCAAAATTCACGACTCTTGTCCCTAAAATCGTCATTTGGAACTTCATTGCGTTGAGTACGTAATTTCTAACACTTCTACCATGTGAAATGAATATGACATCTGCAAAAACTGATTACGTCAGAATAATAACAATTGGTGCTGTTTTACACAGAACTAAGTGAATACTATATATGTGCCAAGTTTCAACTTCTAAAACTTACCCTGACCAAAGATATGTATGAGAGGCAATATGCTTGTTAAAACATGTTTAAAACATGGTTAAAATTTTCATAAAGAAAGGTGTTTTACTTTAAGGATTTTACATACAATCACTGCACAAAATCCGGACGTATCCGGACCTTTATACATTCCGTCTACTCCCATATTCAGTCCATATACGTCGGTATTAAGACAGAATGCTCGCATTCTGTCTTAATACCGACGAATACGGACTGAAAAAAAGTCCGGATACAGTTGGATTTTGTGCAGTGAATCTGTAGAAATCTCTGGAATAAACGTCCAGATTTCAGCAGATTATCTAGTGAGAACCTTATATGCAAGTAGAAAATCAACTGTTGGTAACCTGTTTACACGGTTCGATTTTATTATGAATAGTTAAAAACCATTTCTTTTACACATTCCGAAAAGGTAGACACGTAGGACCAAGAAAAACTACTAGTAATACTATTCAAATCACGTAGCAGTGGCGGATCCAGCCGTGGTCAGAGCAACACGATGGAGTGTAATTACTTTTAATTCTTAATAACATTATGTATGATCCAGCGTCATACATAAAATAATTAAAATTAATGACTTTGAGTCTCCATTAGATGGTCGTGACTAGGTAAAAGCATGTTCTGATTCCGCCTCTGAAGTCACGTAGAATAGAATTTCGGAAAAATTGGTTCGACTGATTCGAAATAGTAGAACCGTTCCAACTGTTTTAAAGTCGAAAATATTGAGTTGGAAGGCCTTCGAGCCGCCAAAATTCATTCGACTTTAGGTGTTTACACGGTCCAATTCGTCGAATTCGGCAAATGGAAACCGTATAAACGTAGCTTTATATAGTGCAGTGCAGTATTATTTTAAATATTAGGGAGAGATTTAATGATGAATAGGGAACTTAAGCACAGTCTAATCTACGACGGCAACGTGATATTTACCTTTGTGTAGATAGGCTACTTGCATTCCATCCTGCAGGATGGAATGCAAGTAACCTATATGCACAAAGGCTAATTCCACTTTGCCGTCGTAGATTAGACTGTGCTTAAGCTCCCTATTCATCATCAAACTACGACGTGATGCTATGCCTTAACAATCTTACTATACACGCTAAAGAAATCTATAGTTTTAATTCTGATTACTGCAAGTCGCACAATATAATCCATTTAAATAAAACATCCTTTTTTATACAATGATGTATCTTGATGTTGCAACAGTGGCCAAATACAGTCAAACGTAGTTTAAACTATGTGACCCTAAAAAGAAATTACAATTTGTTAGGGACTGACCACGAAATCCGTATTGATATATGTTGTCAATTTCCATTCACATAAAATGTTAATGTGTACTCGTTGTATGTATACTCTGAGGCGGACTCAGAACATGCTTTTACTTAGTCACAGCAGTAAAATTGAGACTCAAACTCAATACTTTTCAATTGATTTTTGTATGATGATGGTCTCTAAAGATTGCATCATCGTACAAAAAGCTATTAAGAATTAAAACGTTTAGTTCTTCATCGTAATGCGCTGACTAGGGCTGGATTGGCCACAACTCATTAAATTGGAATACTTTAAATAATAATCGTTAGCCTTTTAAAAGCTACTAACATTTTGTAAAATATTGCAGTGTCGGATCCAGCCCTAGTCAGAACAGCACAATGAAGAACTACACATTTTAATTTTTTATAGCTTTTGTATGATAATGGGTCTTTAAAGACCCATTATCATACAAAAGCAATTAAAAATTAATGAGTTTGAGCATGCTATAAATCTCCATTAGATGGCTGTGACTAGGTAAAGGCATATTCTGAGTCCGCCTCTGTATTGAAAGTATTATCTTTATTGTTGTGACTAGGTCTAAATTAGTCCTAGGCTGGACAAGATCATAGGCGGACTCAGAACATGCTTTTACTTAGTCAGAGCAGTAAGAAGGATACTCAAAGTCATTAATTTTAATTACTTTATGTATGACGCTGGATCTCTAAAGACCCAGCGTCATACATAGTGTTATTAAGAATTTTAAACGTAATTACTCCATCGTGTTGATCTGACTAGGGCTGGATCCGCCACTGGTCGTTGGCTGGACAAGATATTTCTTGATGCAGTGGAAGTCGTACTACTCTTACTACAATATCAATAAAATATCGCACTGCGTCTTTGAAGTTGAATTACGAAGTGCACAGGGAGGCCGAAAAGCGGACTCAGAACATGTTTTTACTTAGACAAATCAGTAGAATTGAGACTCAAAAATCATTAATTTGGAATTGCTTTAATATAAAGAACTATCATCATACAAAGATTTATTAAGAATAAAAACGTTCAGTTCTTCATAGTGATGATTTGACTTAGGCTCCATCCGACATTGATCAGCACGCCGTTATGATATTATGTGAATGCATATTACTCTCCAGTTTTTCTTCGGTTGAACCAGGGATTTTGGAGAATGCGCCGGATCCAGCACTATTCATAGTGGCGGACTCAGGACATGCTTTTACCTAGTAACAGCCATCAAATGGAGACCCAAAGTCATTAACTTGAATTACTTTATGTATGACGCTGGGTCTCTAAAGACCCAGCGTCATAATAATGTAATTAGGAATTATACTCCTTCGTGTTGCTCTAACTAGGGCTGGATCCGCCACTGAGTCACAGCAACTTGGTGAAAAACTAAACGTTTAAGTTCTTCATAGCTTTTTGTATCAAAGAAAAGCAATTAAAAATAAATGAGTTTGAGTCTCTATTTTACTGCTGTGACAAAATAAAAGCAGGTTTTGAGTGCGCCTCTGATATCCCTGTTTGAACAGTGCATTAATGATAATATAAAAATATAATATATTGAATTTTAGGTATTTTGTTATATATACTAATAGAATTTATCGAACAGTGGGTTTATAAACCAATAAAGTAATTGTTGTTAATTCTTTGAGTTATTGCGATTTGCTTATATTGACGTAAACCAATTAAACCAAATAAACCAATCTCCATTCAATACAGTAACTCAACGATAAGAAACCCTTGAGATTGATATTATCTATATTAATATTTTATTTAACAGAGAACTTACAAAGAAGGAGGAACTCATAGAAAGGACAGTGGCGGATCCAGCTCTAGTAAGAACAACCCGATGAAGAACTAAACGTTTTAATTCTTAATATCTGTTTGTATGATGATGAGTCTTTAGAAATCCATCATCAAACAAACGCAATTGAAAATCAAAGAGTTTGAGTCTCTATTTTACTGCTGTAACTCAGTAACAGCCTGCTTTTTGTCTACCTGTCTTTTACCTAACGCAAATAGAGAACCAGAAGTTTATTGTATGCTATTACCTTGTATGTTACTACCAAAAGCGGATTTAGAACATGCTTTTACTTAGTCACAGCAGTAAGTGGAGTACTCAAAGTCATTAATTTTAATTATATTATGTATGTCGCTGGGTCTCTAAAAACCCAGCGGCATACATAATATAATTAAGAATTAACAGTATTTATACACCATCGCAATGCTCTGACTAGGGATAGATCCGCCACTGACTACTTGTCATCGTGGAAGTTATTATCATGAATGTGTGATTCAACATGATATTGTATCATACAAGATAAAGTATGAAGTAAAAACAAGTTTGTTAATATTTTCAGAGGCCTTTCAGTTATTCAACCATATCAATGCTAAACAAGAATCCGCTCGTCTAAATGACTTGTTGAAATAGTGTAGGGACAGAGAATATGAGTGTACATTGAAACATTTAAAACTTGTATTTACAATCAATTTGGACTAGCCATTTTGGAGGTTTGGTTTTGCAGCATATATCGCGCGACAGTTAACTCTCTTTCGAGTAGCAGAGATAGTTTCATTTCGATCTTGGCTTCCATTTTATGCGTGTGGTAAGCCGAATCTCCGCAGTCAACTTATCCGTAGAAGTGTTTCGCAATCTTTGTGTTCGCCAGCCTTCAGTTTTTCCTTCAGCATTGGGTGCTAAGTAGTAGACTTGACTTCCCACAACCTGGATATTGCGCTTTAGTTCAAACAATCAGAATACAAGAATGTTCAGAAAATGTTGAGGGCGGGGGGGGGGGGGCGGCCTATTTTTTTAATTAATATTTGTCCGGATTTTAAGGTCGCCGGGAAATTATTCCCGTCTCTGTTCCGTATTTCCGGAAATATTTTCGCCCAAAAGATCGGTAATAATGAAATATGTTTATATGCGCAGTTTCAACTTTTAATCTCAAATAATGAACGAAATACTGCAATTGCAATATACAGGAATTTCAGGGAAATAGTGCTGTAAATTGAGAGGTGGTTTCAAACAATAGCCAGTAGTTCAAAAACACTGGTGATATAGGGCTGAATTTTTTACAGATGACGTAATATAGACGAATATTAAAAGTGACGAACAATTGCGTCGAAAATTTACACACGCCAGAAGTTATTACGGTGTCAAAGATGACGCGGGCAGGAATTTAGTTGTGTTTACAATTACACGTTCCTTCATAAATGCTACATAAAGGTAGGTGTATTGTCTTTCAAGTGAAAGAGTCCTCTAACTTTCTTTGCAACCCACTTTACCGTCAAAGGGTATTTGTCATTAGAAAATTCAGAGAACTTTATAACAAATCTTTTATTGTGGGTTAAAAGTAAAAACAAGTTAAAATAAATGCAAAATGTTTTCTATATGATATGATAAATATCATGGAAATATTTTGCATTTATTTTATCTTGTTTTTACTTTTAACCTACATACGTACATGGCGAACAATTTTACACAAATATTTTATTCTGCTTAGTTTTTCTAAAGCTATAAGTGGTGGATCCAGCTTTAGTCATAGGCGAACATAGGCGGACTCAGAGCATGCTTTTACCTAGTAAAAGCAATAGAATAGAGATTAAAAGCATTCTCAAACTAACTAATTTTTAATTGCTTTTGTATGATAATGGGTCTTTAAAGACCCATTATCATATAAAAACTATTAAGAATTAAAATTTTCAGTTCTTTATCATGCTGTTCTGACAAGGGCTGGATCCGCCACTGAGGAAGAGTGAAATTCTATATAGCTTTCTGTATGGTGATGGGTCTATAGAGGTCCATCATCATACAAAAAGCTATTAGAATTAAGTAATTTGAGCATGCTTCAAATCTCCATTTCATTTCCGTGACTAGGTAAAAGCATGTTCTGAATCCGCCTCTGAGAATATCGTATTCTACAATGATGCCTTTAGGTATTTTAAACAGATTTGACGGAATAATGTATTAAAATTGTTTAATAACACTTTTTGTAAAAACTTTTGGGAAATCCGAGCTGGAGAATTTTTCAAGACCAAAACAAAGGTAACTTTTTAGGTTATCGTTGTTAATTAACTTTGTGTCCAGGAAAGTTGATGGATTTACTTCTAATGCGAATGTTATACTTGGATGGTAATTATTTATTTTCTTAAACAAATTATCTTCTTAATCTTTCAAACGTTTATGGCGTCATCAACAAAACCACAATAAAACTTGGATTCAAAGGTTTGACATGAGCATTTTCAACTTTTGTTAGAAGTAAATTGGAAAAGGTGATCGACAAATGCAGTGACGGATCCAGCCCTAGTCAGAACGGCACGATGAAGAACTAAACGTTTTAATTCTTAATACCTTTTGTATGATAATGGGTCTTTAAAGACCCATTATCATACAAAAGCAATTAAACATTAATAAGTTTGAGCAGGCTTTCAATCTCCATTCTATTGCTGTGACTAGGTAAAAGCATGTTCTGAATCCGCCTCTGAAATGCCCCAATGTTTGTTTTTAAAACTGTGATTGAAATAGAAACTTGCCTCTGTGGTCAGTTTTAAAAACAATCTTCTAAAAATAACTTTACTACAAATGGTAGGTAATTTGAGATGTGTATAGATTTCATCTACAATATAATCGATCGTTCTTTGATTGGCACATTTGAAATTAGCGAAGCAACATCGTAGAATATATATATTCTTCATTTAGTTCAAGAGGTGGTCCGTCTCAAATAAACTGATCGAAATCTTGTGTGTTTTTAATGATCATTTGTTTTGTACAAATAGTGGTTGTCAGGTCGGATCTAAGAGTAGGCCAACACCTGCGAGAATGTGTAAAACTATTAAAATTCCTTTTAAATTTTAATGGTTTTACACTTCTTCATAGGCACTTGCCTACTATTTTTAAATTTCTACATCCGACTCTGGTTGTAGGTTCCCATATTACTTGAGCTGTGTTATACGTACAAGTCACAGGTCTCAGTCTGGGCAATAATCGTTTTGAATTATAAATTGTCGACTGTGATATCAGACAGCTGTTCCAATTTGTGTGTATTTGCTGTGCCATAAAGTTTGCCTGGTGTATTGGAATCTGGCAGCATTCGTTTATAATGTTTGTACTTACTAAAGTTCCTGTACAAGAATTCCTTGAACTTCCTTAAATCATTCACCATCTTGTGATTTGTTTCAGCATACACACCATCTTTTATCCCTTGATATATCATTTCCTGCATTTAACTTTGATAATCTACCTTGTTCATGACGACAACGTAAGAATCTTTATCTCCAGATACAACTGCTATCTTGTCATCACTGATCAAGTTCTTAATATTCGTATAAGTGTAGTCCTTAGTGTTACATACGCTTCAGTGAATATATCACAATATGCTTTGAGGAACTCATGTTTAGGGTCAGTTCTAGCCATAGTCAGAGTAACTTGATGTAGCACTAAACGTTTTAATTTATAATAGCTTTTTGTACGATGCTGGGTCTTTAGATACCCATCATCATACAAAAGAAGTCTTCATTCTACTGCTGTGACTATGTAAAAGCATGATTTTTTTTCTTTTCAGTTTCGACAGTGCTGTTTGTTTTGTCAGAAAGTGTCTCTACACCAGTGACGGATCCAGCCCTAGTCAGAACAGCACGATGAAGAACTAAACATTTTAATTCTTAATAGCTTTTGTATGATAATGGGTCTATAAAGACCCATTATCATACAAAAGCAATAAAAATTAATGAGTTTGAGCATGCTTTCAATCTCCATACTATTGCGTTGATTAGGTAAAAGCATGTTCTGAGTCCGCCTCTGCTACACCAGCAGCTAAATTCTATTTAATGTATTTATTCACTTTTTTATTATAAACATAGCTATTCTAAACCAAGGCTGAGTTGACGTAATTCAGTTTCAGAAACATCAATGCTGCACAAATTTAATACTGGCACCTTAAAGTTTTATAAACAAACGCTTGTGTGACATTGTTCTTTTAGTAAGATTCAAGATATTTATATGTTTTAGTTTCAAATGATGAGAATCGTTCTTGGAATGTTTCATTGCGTATCCTACTTAACAATATTTTGGATAATCTTAAACTACAATGTAACAATAGTCTCTGTTGTACCTCGTCCTATTCTTTTCTCAGTAGATAAAGATCTTTAACATGCATTGTACAGTGTGTAACCATCAATAGTCTTTCTAATTGTCTTTTGTCGTTGTTTGTTAAAATTGTTCGTTCAGTTTTGAAAAGAGTGACGTTACGCGAAGATATACACATTTTTTGATAATACCAATCCTTGCAGATATTCCATGTAACTTTAGTGATGTCTTCAGTAACTTGTTGTAACTTGTGTTGATCCGTTTGGGTAGGTTTTATGTACAACATAACTTCATCATGATATTCCATAATAAAATGACTTGTTAGAAAATGATATATACAAAGTGTATTTTTGTAAATTTTACATTTTTGTCCTTTGACTTCAAGAACGTATTGCTTCCTTCTTATATTATGTTCATAGGTGGCATTGCATTATTTCGGTAGAAGACTCCTTTCAATTTCCAAAATGGGGCCAGTTATTATGTTATCATCTAAAGTTGTTGATTTATGCCTATTATCTCCCAGCCATGCAAAAATGGCAACAGGGTGTTAACCCTATTGAGCATGGGGGGGCAAAGGTTACACGTAGGCATGGGGGGGGGTAAATATGTCATTAAAAATGTTTAAATGGAAAGATATTATTAATTTGAAGATATTATTAAGTTTAAAGTGAATTACTTTACCACATTATTGAATGTTATGGAAAAAATCTTTTGTGGTACTTTTAGCAGGATTTCTTAAAAATTTGATAGGTGGTCTCGAGCAATAGCTTGTAATTAAAGAATAGTATGAGGTATGGAGCTGAAACTTTCAGAAAACGTGCCAAATAGGATTTGATTAAAAGTCAATAAGTTTCAGTTCAATTGCTTTTGTAAAACAAAAGTTATTAAAAAAAATCTGACAGGAGGGGGGATAAATCTCTTAGTTTGACCCCCTGTAACTTCTGTTGTGTTTAACTTTTTGATATAATATTTCGTTACTTTTAATAGTTATCTATATTACGTCATCTGTAAAACTTTCAGCCCTATTTCATTCATGGTTTTTGAATTACTGGCTGTTATTTGAAATCAACTCTTGATTAGCAGCACTATTCCCTCTGATATTCCGGAATATCGCAATTGCACTATTCCGTTCATTAATGACGATTAAAAGCTGAAACTTTGCACAACTATTTTATCATTACCCTCTTTTGAGCTAGAAAATTTCTGATTACCGGAAAAGTTTCTGTCAAAACGGAAACGAGTCAGGAATAATTTTCCGAGAAAGAGAAAATCCGGTTTAATCTGTGTTAAAATCGTTGAAAAGTATAATCTCTTTTGTCAATTAGTTTTAGAACGGATCTGAAACCTGGTATTTTTACCCGATTTTCGAAGCTTTGTTGACGTCACCAAGTGCAATGACGTGTTCATAATAATTTTTGCATCACATCGTTCGTTATGTGATGGTAAACACATTCGTGCCAAGCTTTATGTTCTAAAATGAATCGGCTCTAAATTTATTAAGGTAGGGGGTGGCTAAAAGCCCCTCCCCCTGGTTTTTTAACCCTATTAAGACTGGGGGGCATAATAGCTCCCCCTCCGATTTCTTTTAATAACTTTTGAAATAATTATCGAACTATTTTGAAACTTTGCCACTTTTAGTATAAATCTTTTTCGCATCTTTTGAAGAACTTTAAATTGTTCAGAATGCCTGCTTCAAAAGTTATAGGTCATTTGTCAGGACCACCTACCAAATTTCTCATATTTCCCATTGATAATACTGAAATATTGTGATGCCTGTATTTTCTAAGGTACTGATCAATTTGGAATGAAACTTTGCACAATTGATATTTATTATAAGAAATTTCCGAAAATGACGTAATTTTTCTGAAAAATGGAAAATTTCCGATTTCGGCCGGAAATTCCGGCAAATTTTCCGAAGCAAATTCCTACGGCGATAAATCCGTTATTTCGACATCATTTTTACCAAAAATACTTTTGAACGTTTTTTCGGATACTTATCTTTACATCTACTTTAATTATGTGGAAGAGATGTCTTGAAAAAAGCTTTTTAGCTAATGTAAATCCGGATTGGCATTTTCGCGATATTAGAGGCTAATTATAAAAAGCCCAGTATTAAGAAATGTACTCTCAATAGCCGATTGATGGCGTGAATTCTCGTGGTTTCCTCTAAGGTGAATTTAATATTAGAAACGTCATACATTTATGAGGTAACATGTCGTTCATTTTGTTTTATTTTCAACCAGGAATGGAATTATGCACATATTTCGAGGCCAGGTAGAAAAACGAGTATTGGCAGAAAAGTTCAAGGAAACAGCTAAACTAGAAATGAAGTTATACCTTAACATTGAAGAAGAGGCACACCAGATGCCGTATTACTAATAGTTACAAATTATTTATTTTTCTAGGTAAAATATTATTCTGGATCCAACAATAATTATGGAATGGAAAAAAAAATAGCCTTAATAACATTTGTTGTGTTTTATGGATTATTTCACTTGATTTTCCTAAAATTAATAAATAATAAATCTATCAATACGCCTAAAGAACAACACAGTCAAGCAATCATTACCGGGAAAGTGGAATATCAAACAAGACGAAATAAGAACAATCAAGAAATATCATCAAGAAACAAAACTAAAGAAATGACAAAAAGTTATCACAATGTCCAACCAAAAGATTATTTTGAACAACTCTGTGAAATACATAAGAAAAAAATAGCTACTCTAAAAAATGCTAATTTGGAAGATCGTGCCACAATTTTAGATACATTTCATAGTATAATCCAAGATCCATTGAATTCCTTATGTAGAGAAATACAACGTTTTAGTGGAAATTTCAAGCCTAAGTGTAAATACAGAGATGGACAAAAGTTTGTTTGCATGGATGATATTTTGAAGGATATAGCAAATGGAGAGTGTATTATCTATTCTTTTGGAATTAGTAACGATTGGAGTTTCGAAGATATCATGGCAGATTTGGGTTGCACAATTCACGCATACGACCCAACTGTTGACTTTCTAGCAGTTAGAAAGGAAAAGATATTCTTTGAAAAGATTGGAGTAGGCGTCCGTCTTGAAGAGCAAAACAAGATATACCCCCTTAAACAAATCTTCTTACAAAATGGGCATCAGAATACTAAAATATCTTACTTGAAAATGGATATTGAAGGATACGAACTGGAGGGTTTACCTTCCTGGTTAGAATTAGGAGATTTAGACAACGTGCAACACATTGGATTAGAATTTCATTTACATGGAGAACCAACAACAACAAAGTTCTTACGTACTATGCAAGATTTGTATACCAAAGGACGATTTGGATTAATTAGTTTTGATCCCAATGGGTGCTGGAAAAATACCGTGACTGAAAAATATTACTCGTTAGCTGAAATTGTATTAAAAAAAATCAATGACAATCCGTGTGCATTCGAATTTTAAACTGTGTATTGAAAGGGTGATGTCCACAAAAGTCGCATGGAAATTTGGATCATCCAGAGTTGGATCTAGAAGCTTAAAAATAGCAGGCAAGTGCCTGCGAACAAGTATAAAACCATTAAAATTGCAATGAAATTTTAATAGTTTTTCACTTTTTCAAAGGTGTTCTCCTACACTTGGATCCAGCTTTAGACAATACGACAAATTGGATTAGAATTTCATTTGCATGATGAAATAACAACAACAACAAAGTTCTTACGTACTATGCTGGATTTGTATAGGAAAGGACGATTTAGATTAATAAGTTTTTATCCCAATGGATGGTATAAAAATCTCGTCAACAGCAAATATTACTCGTATGCTGAAATTGTATTGAAGAGGATAAATGATAACCATGTGAATTCGGATTTTAATCTTCCATATGTCGGGAAGGTAATGTTACTTATTCAAGTTTTACAGCGGAATTAGATTTATTTTTGATTACAGGCCGAAAGTCAGATAAAACAGGCTTCTTCCAAAATTGAAATCGAAGTAAATAGCATTGGAAATAAACTTCAATTTCAATCTTAGGACTTCTTTACCATTTTGGGATTGAGCACCTCATCAAAAGGTATTTCTTCAGGTTTTGCAATAAAACCTGTTTATCTTCTTTCTGGCAATCATAAATAAAAAAGATATAAATAATAGGCTTTGAAGTTAGTCGAAGAAAACCGCTGAAGAGTGCATTAACATGTGTGTTGCATGCTATTTTAGGCCTCGTGAGTTTGTGAGTCGGGTGGGTTTTAGGGTTGAATTGCTTTACTTGGGACTTTTTTATGCTTGTTTTAAAGGGTAATTGAGAGGAAACTAACAACATTAGCTTAAAATGATCATTTTGTTGTTCTGAACACATGTGTATGTTTTTTCAAATCATGTGACCAAAAGTGTTACGTTACTGATGCGGATGTTCATTTCATAAAGTGCAAAGTACCACACCTCCAAAGTATGTGTTAATGTTATGCTTACATAGTGAAATTTGACACAGTGGTACAACATCATAAATCTGATAATTTGACGTCGTCGTTTTAATTATTACGTCATTGTGTTGGCGACAACGTCATAATTTGTCATTTTCCAGGTTCTTGCTATTTTCAGCATAATCAACGCCCATGGAGGGAACTGCAGCACTGCGCAGCTGAATTATTACTATTTGATGTAATATAGGTGTAATAAATTCAAAAATAATCTTCCTGAATCTATATTGAATGATTAACTACAAGTTTAAAATTAATTATTTGAGGATAAATGATGGGTTAATATTTTCAGAGGACATCTGCGCGCTAATGGGTGCAACTATTTTTATATTTTTTTTGTGTCATTGTGTTGTCTATAAATAAATGTTAAATATTACCAAAGGGCATCTCTTACTAATGCATACAACAAACGTTTAAATCAAAAGTTCCGCATTGTGGTAACTATTGCACAAGAAATCTTCCGCATCAGTGACATCAGTCATTATTCTTAGATTATTGAAAACTTTCAATTCTTATAACTTCTTGTAAACTGAACAAAACTGGCTAAAATTTTGGGAAACATCATTTCTTCATACTAGAATTCGAGAAATATGAAAAAAAGGTGATCGTTGTTCCCCTCACTTCCCCTTTAATTTATTTGCGTGAGTCAAAAATGTTTTACGGTGATGATAATATTTTTCACGTTGTATAAATGTTTCTTACGTGGATCCACAATCTTTTCACATGGGTCTACAGTCTATCGTTTTATGCGTGTCATATGTTTTATCATGTAGTTGGAAATTTTAGTATCTTTCTTAATATCACATCGCATTCTAATTACAATATTCATCGTATACCTTGTCTCAAGAGTATTTTGTCTCTTTTTAAGTTTCTTCCTTGAACGGGAGGCAAAACAGACGGTACTCTGTAAGTGGAAAAAGTACTGGGATGAAGATTGGATTCAACGTGGCATATAGTGCATATATTTACGTATGTATGCACTAACTGTGGATGTTTCCTTTCCAATGACGCCTTATGTAAAATGATGCACTGGTTTTCCAATCCAATGCGCCTTTGAAACTACGCACATCACAATTTGGTTATTGGAAAATGTTGTTTTTTGCTTTAAGCAGACATTTATTGCTAAACAAGTAATTGTTAGGTTCCAAACTTAAATTGTTATAAAAAAAATACAACTACAGTAATAGTAAAACCTCTGGTATGGTTACACGCAGTTTTGATCCCGGGCACTTTATTAAAATTTCATATCGTCGCTTCAAAGATTCAGAAAGGCACAAAATACCATGGAAGCGAGGTTGGGTGACACACTAATGACATCCTAATGTGAGAAGTAACGCGTAATTATTAACCCAGCCACTGTATACCTCCAGAAGTTGTGCTGGCATCATAAAACTGTAAACATCGAAACGAACTCATTAACGTAATAAATACCATGATCATATCTTTTAGTATTTTAACCCTTATTTACTGGTTTTATGTTCAGAAAGCAAGATGGCTCGAGAAAGCAACCTCATCCCAGAGGTTATTTTTTCTTTTTAACAATTTTTGGGGATCGAGTTTGTCGGGAACGAGATACGATGTTTTGATGAAACCAATATACAATATCAAGAATCCAGACCCTATGAGATTTCTTTTAATGTACATATCTTTAATGACCCTTATTGTTTTTTAAAACTGTTTATAATACTGAATTTTAACATCTAAATTTTATAATTTACAAAGCACTGAATCGAAAACATTATGCATTCATTTTAAATTGTTT